>CM069910.1:26950893-27138280 GCA_036172215.1 Camellia granthamiana | reverse complement strand
TGTGTTAGATTGTTCCTACTGAGATTTGGCTCACCCTATTTGGGAAAAACCATTTCAGGTGTTGGTAATATGCCTCCACCAATGCAATAGCTTAGAGGGACCTTGGAGCAAGAGCTTTCTTTTGTTGTATTTCTTTTGTATAGCCAAGGGCTTTATTTGTATTGAGCTAGTCTCATTTTTGTTTTAACCAAGCAATGACTTGGAAAGATGTAAGCCTTTAGGGCGTAAAAATATCTGTTTAGCTTTTATCCCTCTTTACTACTTGTAACACATGTTGTAGATTCAGGATAAACTATTTATGAATGTATATCACATGTGTCACTTTTTGTATAACACTTCAGATTAACGAAAGTTTACTATTTCGATTATGTTGTCCTGGTTTAAATTGTGTAGGGTCGAATTATTGTAATTATTTTCGGGGCGTTACAAATAGCAATAGCCATCACCAAATTTAAAAAAAATAAAAATAAAAATAAAACAGAATCTACCATTACATCATTACAAAACTAAAACTATAAAATGACACAACAATAGCAACAAAGCAGTTGTTGCACACAAAGAGAAGAGAAGAGAATGAAATGTTATAAATTAGGATTTTGGTTTGACATATAAGAGATTGGATATAGTATGTATCAAGGATGTATGGTGTGAATATAATCTAAGTTGTATACAGTCGGGATCGGTTCCAATCCGGAACCGTAAAGTGAAATCCGAAAATGATCTGCTGGAAACAATTCCCCAATTTTTCAATCCATAACTAGATTACGGATTCAAAAATCCAATCCAAACTTACCAGATTAGACTGGACCAATTCGGTTTGCGAATTTTACGAATTTCTTATTCAGCCCTATTCTTAGCGACAGTAACCAAATATACAACAGAGAAATAGGAAGAAAAGAGGCTAGAGGGTAGGTTTGTCCTAAAAATTCCAGATTCAACCTCTTCATAATTACTTTCAAAGCTTTCATTAATTTTGCAATTTGAGAAATATTTCATTAAATTACTAATATTTTTAATTTACTTCATGTTTTGTAATTTTATCTAATTTTACCAAAATGCCTTTCTTAGAGGTCATCTCATTTCAGATAATATGTTGCTAGCACATGAGCTGATGGAGTTTATCAGACATAGAAAGAAGGGAAAGAAAATGTTTTTTGGGTTAAAATTGGATATGAATAAGGCTTATGACCTGGTTGATTGGAATTTCTTAATTTCAATCCTTCGTCGTATGGGGTTTAGTGAAAGATGGATCCAGCTGGTACATCAATGTGTGTCAATAGTTTCTTTTTCCATCCTTCTAAATGGCCAACCATCAGAATTTTTTACTCCACAAGCTGGATTGAGGCAAGGGGATCCTTTGTTGCCTTATTTATTTATAATAGTCATGCAAGCATTATCTGAGGGATTGGCTCATTTTGCTCAGTAGGGTATTTGTAAGGGTATTTCCATTAGTTGGCATTCACCTCCAATTTCCCATTTGATGTTTGCAGATGATTGTTTTTTATTTATGCAATTTAAGGGGGAGGAAGTATGGTGTTTGCAATGGTTGTTAAATGTGTTTTGTAAACAAACGGGCTTAAGGATTAACATTAACAAATCGAAGTTGTACCAAAGTCCCAATTTTGGTGCTAGGGAATGGTATATGTTGGAGTCAATTTTCCACTTTAAAGTGGTACTTAATCTTGGAGTCTACTTGGGGGTGTCCATGGATTGGTCGGGTAAGTCAAAAACTATGTTATTTAATGCCGTGGTAGATAAAGTTGTTAGGAAGTTGTAGGGGTGGAAATATGGTTTGTTAAATTTTGTTAGTCGGTGTATTATGGTTAAGCATGCGTTACAAGCAGTTCCGTTATATATCATGTCAGTCTTTAAAGTGCCATGTAAAGTCATTAAAAAAATAACGGCTATAATTCGTCATTTCTTACGAAAATCAGATAAAGAACAAGGGATGTGTTGGAAAAATGGGATAGTTTGTGTGTAGCTAAGATGGAGGGAGGCCTTGGCTTTAAAGATTTGGGTTGTTTCAATCAAGCATTATTAGCAAAACAAGCTTGGCAATTAATTTCTAATCTGACATCTTTGTTTGCTAAAGCACTTTTAGGTAAATATAGTTTTTGTAATAATTTTCTTCAAGTTGGAGGGAAATAGGATAGCGTCATGGGCAGTGGCGGAGGGACTGAAGGCCCAGGGAGGTCATGTGCCGCCCTTGGATTTTGGGAATTTTTTTTTTTTAAATTTTGCAAACATAAAGAAAATATTTTAAATAATAAAAATTACAAAAATATTATTAGAGTGAAATGTTAATGAAATTTAAAAATTATAAGAATAATAATGGTTATTTTAATTGAAAATGAAGAGACTACTATAAACCATATTATCTATAAAATTTTTTGAATGTAACGGTGATGTCATAATTACTGACATGCAAGTATAAGTAATATCACAATAAAAATATGAAATTAATTGAATTATTAGTTATATTTGATATGAGAGATTCACTCTCTATGTGTTTATGTACTATTAGTTGGTGATATCACATATCAATGATGACGTGGTATTTACCATTATATTGAATTTTTAATCAAATTTTGTATAAATTTTTTTTATTTATAATTATACAATTTATTTTAAGACTTATATCCATATATATATATATATTATCCATGATATACTAATTATAAATAACATTATTTTTTTGATGTTTCTCGAAATCAATTGTAAAAACTTGTGTGAAATATTTTTGTAAAAATTTTCGATATTGTAATTAATAAGTGCCCCCTCTAATGTAATTTTTTGGCTCTGCCACTGGTTATGGGGATGGAAAAGTATTCTTTGGGATAGCGAGTTGTTGAAGGAATGACTGATATAGAGGGTTGGCAATGGGCAATCAATAAATCCTTCTGAGGATTCGTGAATTCCCAGTCAGGCGAACCTAGTAAGAGGAGTTGGGCTATCACAATATTTTCCTACATTGCAAGTGAACCATTTGATAGACTTTCCGAATAATTGTTGGCGTCGGAATTTAGTTCAGTGGCTGTTTCCTGAAAGTGTTGTCTCATCCATTTTAGGTACTCACATTCCTTTAGTTCCTTGCTCTGACAAGTTGGTGTGTATTCACGACAAGAATGGTATGTATTCGGTTAAATCAGGTTATTAGGTTGCCATTAGGCGAAGATATGAAAAGTCTAATACAGGGAATGTGGTTGATTCTTTTATTTGGAAAAAGTTGTGGAAGACTAAAATACATTCGAAATGGATTTTATTTAATTGGAAGTGTCTTCATAATATTCATTCGGTGAGTTGGCAACTTAAACGAAGAGGTATGCTGGTGCAGACACCCCATTTTTGACCGTCCTCAAGACTTGGTTGTGCTTGCAGATACATCCAGCCATAAGCTCGATTGCTCGTTGGGTACTCGACTTTCGCGGTGGAACGTCACAGGTTTGAGCTTTCCAAACTCTGTATCCTTTCTACCCCATTTTTGGACCATGTGTTGGCCCTTTCAGCATGATTCTCATAGTGCACTGCCGGCCACCTTTTGGCACTGCCGGCCATGAATTTATACCTGTCTGCTACTGATGATGCCTGCCGGCCATCAGTGAGCCACTGCCGGCCACAATTGATGGCTGGCAGGACACTTTGTCTCAGCAATTTTCACGCCAGATCTTTTGAGCCAGCTGGTTTTCACTCATCCCTCCTCTATGGAGGGATGAAACCCTTTTCAAGCTTGTTTAACAAGCTTTGCATTGCTCTATTCTATATAAGGAGAGGCTCCTCCTCCATTTCAGAGGTTCAGAAATTTGAGGTTTGAGTTATACATATAGTTTTGTATCTATATCTTTCTTTCGTTTTGGTTTTATGCCTTAGAAGTGTCATTTTGTCTCACTTTTACACACAAACACACACTCAAACACCATACTCTTGGAGCTGAGTTCCCTTGAGGTTGTTTTTGAAGCTTTTAGACTGATTTTGGATCAAAAGGGGTGCTGGAATTGCAGCCTTGAAGGTGGTCATCAAGGGTGAGAAACTAACCTCTTAAACCCCCATTCTTGCTTAAGATTTTGAACCTATTTGCATGCTGTTTTGAGCTTAACTTCCAACTGCAAAAAGTTCTGTTTTTATGTGCTTAAGATCTTTGTTTAAGGTCACTTTTTCATTGGGGGTTGTTTACCCCCTCTTAGGCCTTGTTTAGCCTTGTTTATGTGCCTTCTTTGTGAGCCTTTGGGACCACCTTGTTTTGGCCTTCTCACCACTGAAACTTAGAGGAATTTCAGTGGTGGGAAGGGTGTTTTGAGGTCCCAAAAAGAAGAGGGTCATCCCCTCTCCTTGTGTCTTCAATACTTGCTTTGAATGCCTCATGTGTGAACGTGTTTGTTAAGTTTATGTTGGCCATATCTTAGCATGTATTTGTGGTTATTTTGCTGTGGCATACCTCTGTTTTTACTTGGTCTTATAGCGATCTCGGTATTCCCTTTATTGTTCAGTTGTATTCCGGACTCGATTCCGTGGAGTTAGTAGTTGTATCTATCTTGTTGTCGTCCATTCATTCCATTTGTTTGAGTTTTAGGATGTGTTGGGCATGTTTCTAGCAGGTGGGTTGAGCCTTGGTCTAAAATCTTGTTGCCAGGTTTTTGGTCATTCCACTCGAGCGGGTCTTAGAGCGCTCGAGCGGAGATTGCACACTCCTAGTGTTTTGTGCCCTGCAAAACTTCTGCAGGTGCGTTATTCACGCTTGAGAGGACTTCTTTGCGCTCGAGCAGGTCGCGCTCGAGCGGGCTTGTTGGTGCTCGAGCGGACAGTATGTTTTTGGTAAGAGTTCTGGGAGGGGGAGATTTGCGCTCAAACGGACTGGTTGTTCACGCTCAAGCGGATGTGCTTTATCTTTGTTTCTTGGTGCTCGAGCGGGCCTTCTTGCACTCGAGCGGACCATGGTTTTTGTTCTTGACGCTCGAGCGTTGTGTTTTCCGCTCGAGCAGACCTATCGTATATCAGAAGGCAGTTAGGCATTTTTTAATCACTTTTTGCATTCACTCTCTCTCTCTCTTACTTTCTAAAAGGATATTTTGAGAGCCTCTCTCTCTAGAAACTCCCTTCTCTCTAGGGTTTGATCTAGTTAGAGTGCTTTCCTTTCCTTCGGCCTTTGTAAAAGTTATGTTGATCATCGAGGGCTTCATTTTGATCAGAAAATTTTGGAGTTTGGAGCACTTTGGTTTTTGGTCTCTTCTCCGTTTGAGCTCTAACTTCGAGGTAGGGATATCCTACTCCATCTTATGAGCTTTGTCTTTAAATTTTGGTATTTTGATATGTTGGGGGTTGTTGGATAATTTTGAGAAAGTTTGGGGTCATTGTGTAATTTTCAAAAGAGGGGGTTTTCAAATTTATAAACCCAAATGTATGTAATACATCGAGAAAAGGAATTAATGTTAAATCATTGATGAAAATGGAACCTTAGGGTTGTTGTGAGAATTATGGAAAAATACCCTAATTTGTTGGTGAATTAATTCGTATAATTAATTTCGAGATATGAGAAATTGAATTGAGAATATTGGAATTGAAAAGGTATGGGGGTAAAGGGTGTAGTTGGATTAATTTATCGCTCACCTAAACGAAATGTTGTTATACTATCCATTTGGTGCATTTATTTTCTGTTTAGAGATAACTGCTTTGGGCTATCGGTGGAGGATAGTCTTGATTATTGTAGACAATGCATGGTGATTAGGCAAACTAAAACTAATCAATGGAATGTGTCATCGAATATGATGGTTGAAAGAATACATTAACTTTATGTATTGATTGATGATGTATATGATAATTGTTTATATGCATTGTGTTGTGTGGGAGGAGATAGGGGATGTACTCCACGGTTTAGGGGAAGATAGGGGATGGACCTCTAAACCGGATGTTGTTTGGGAGGAGATAGGGGATGGACTCTGTAGATACAGCTCATATGCTTATTTATTAATGTGTTGATACAGCTCATATGCTTATCTGTTGAAGTGTTGATACAGCTTGTATGCTTATCTGTTGAAGTGTTGATATAGCTAGTATGCTTATCTATTGTGAAATGGAAAATGTTTAATATGAGTTACTATCTCATATAAGTTGTTTGGCCAGGTTCTGAGCCATAGTTATGAATTGAGAATCGGATAAGAAATGGATAGTGAAATGTAACATGGACATGATTGTCATGAAATTGTAAAATGGTATAAGTGGAATATAAGTGTGGACCATCTATTGAATGCTATTATTTTAGTCATTGTTTATAGTTGGTTTAGTGTATTTCTATTGGGCTGTGGCTCACCCTATATGGGACATCATTTTCAGGTACAGGTAGCATGCCACCTCCAAGGACGTAGCTTGGGAGGCTTGGGACTGTTGGACTGTTTTGTGTTTTTGGTTGTATTACATGTATATCGAGCCAAGGGCTTTCTTTGTATAGAGTTAGCACTGTCTTTTTTTGTAACCAAGTGTTGACTTGGAAAGTTGTAAGCTCATAGGGCATTTACTTTTGATGTCAACATGTAATACATTTTGTAAAGATTACTCTGATGGAATATGTTTATGCTTTATTCTCTTATGTCTAAGCATGCTATTGTTGCATGATTTATGGGTTTATTTCGAGGGCGTTACAGGTCTTGTCACTCCATGCATGCATAATACACTTGTAGTGTAAATCACACAAACTAGTCTTGTATGCTTCGTGAAGTAGCATGTCTTTCTAGCTTATGTTGACTCCATTTCAGTATGTTTTTGGGGATGTTTTGCCATGTCATACCTCTGTTAGGGTTTGGTTTGGTTAGCCCTTGCATGCTCCATACACTTGTAGTGTAATCCCATGAATTAGCCTAGTATGCATCATGCTTTAACATGTCATTCTAGCATGCTTTTGGCTTAACTTCAAGAAGCTTTTGTCCATGTTTTAACATGCTTTAGCTCTGATTTTGGTTGTTTTGGTCATGCATGCCTTGCCTTGTATGGCTATGGTTCAATCTACCTTGTTAGCTTTATACATTGAGTCCATTAGCATGCATTACTTGAAGTATTTTCATGATTTGGCATCATGTGAAATGTGATTTCAGTCCATGTTTCATGGTCACACACTTGCATCTTTCACCTATTCCATTGTCATGACCCGAACCCGCCCCTAAGGGTTAAGGACATAACCGGCCAGTAATCCTTAGATTACCTACGGCCTCAATAGCAACAAATATGAATTATCAGAGGAATAGGGGCCAAACGGAAGCAAAAACTTAAAACTTTGTCCATAGAGTTGTGCTTATATGTACACCAAACGAGCCATACCCATATACGTTAATAACCCACATCAAAAGTGCAGTAGCATAAACTTCTTTACAGACAGGATCATGTAGACTGAGTCAACCCATAGCTAACTATATACAAATATACACAAAATCCTTGCCATCAAGACAAAATATAAATATGTAACAAAAGGGCAAGGTTGAGTCTCATGCGTGAGACGCAAGGCTGACTTTCCCAAAATTCCTGCTATTCCTGGCTGACTTCACTGGGGTTGGACCTCACTTGGCTCACCTACAATTACATGAATGAGCGTGAGCGAATGCCCAGTGAATAATATCAAATAAACAAGTTACATAAGCAATTATTGGAACAGTTTAACAAACGGCCTTCGGCCCAATCATTCAATCATTCATGTCAATCGGCCTTTGGCCCAATCATTTATTTCCATCGGCCTCTGGCCCAGTTATTCATTTCCATCGGCCTTTGGCCCAATTATTCGTTTCCATCGGCCTTTGGCCCAATTATTCATTTCCATCGGCCTTTGGCCCAATTATTCATTTCCATCGGCCTTTGGCCCAATTATTCATTTCCATCATTGTCCACCAATTAATTTAATGAACTTGCAAACTTACACAAACGTAACAATTGGACAATAACCTACTACAAGTGTCTTGTCAAGATATTACTCACAGTGATCGGTTGATTGGTTCGCCCTGTAACTCGACCCTACACATGCCATGAACATAAGAGGGTCATTAACAATTCAATCCGTTCAAAATTCACATTTTCCTCTTTAGGCTTCATTCTTATCTCTTTAAATCATTCACAATGTTTAACATATGCCTAAGAGTGCTTGCAAGTGAAAGAGAACGGAAAACGAAACACAGAATGCAAAAATAGAATTTCAGAAAATAGGGTCCCCGCACAAGAGTGGGATTCTCCGCTCGAGCGGACCCTTAAGTCTGCAGAAGTACTGGTTGCCTCAAATCCCTGCTCGAGCGTGAACTCCTCCGCTCGAGCGGACTTCCTGTCTACATAGCTCCCCGCTCGAGCGTCAACTTCCCCACTCGAGCGGGAATCATGTCTGCAGAAAAATACTGGGAGCTCGATTTCTCCGCTCGAGCGGCACTTCCTCCGCTCGAGCGGAAGCCGAAATTCTGGAAGTTCCAGATTGTGTTCTTGAGCTTCAATCCAATTTCCCAGCTACCATTCTTGCATGCAAAGGCTCAAATCTCAAATATACACATATTAATATGATTCCAATGCAAGATCACGACATTAGGAAGCTCAATCTCTTATATCATTTACATGCATGTTTCAAATTAATCCCAATTCATCACCAACATATCAAATTCTATCATGTAAAACTTATTCTTTCATGATCTACTCTTGCATGCAAGAAATACACATCATTCACAACTTATTTGGTGAGGAAATGGTCACACACATGGATTTCCTTCAAACTCCAACATAAATTACACAAACTAAACTCAATTCCCTCACATGCAAACTAATTCATGTTCTTGGCCATCTATTAAACTTAAATTCACAAGGTAGTGACTAAAAATGCATGAATTACTCACCAAGGAGCTTAATCTTCACAATTCATGGCAATTCTTGAGCTTAATCTCCAAAAGGTCCAAGTCTTGAACCACAAATGCACAATTCTCTCCTCTCTCTCTCTCTAACAGTCGGCTCTCTCTAAGTTTTAGAGCTCAAACTCAGCCAAAATGCAATAAGGAAGGAGAATTGAGGGTGTAGTGCCCCTTTACAACATAACCCACTAATTCCATATAATAATAATAACAATTGGGCACTAATTCACTAAATTAGTCAACTTAATCTGGCCCGAATCAATTTTTCAATTAAACTTCACCGTAGGCTCTAAAAATTACGCTGATCACAAAGGCGTAATCAATTTTGGTTTCCGTGGCCGATAAGGCCTTCAATTAAATTTCCAAAGCAAATTGTTCAAACAGATATTCCTACGGTGAACAGGTAAAATTCTCAAAACATATAATCACGTAATGGCACACAAAACCATGTCAAAACATATAATCACATACATATTAGGGACCGATTAGCATAATACAGAACAGGGGTGTCACAGTCTTGCCCCCTTTAGGAAGTTTGGTCCTCCGAACTTAAGTTACCTTCGTTGGGAAACAAATGTGGATAGCGTAGGCACATTTTCTCCTCTTTTTCCCATGTAGCATCTGTCCCATAGTGTTCTTTCCATTCAACTTTCACCATTGGGATGGATTTGTTTCTCAATTCTTTCACCTGTCGGTCCACAATTCTCTCTGGCCATTCAGCATATTCCATATTTTCATCAATAGCAACCCGGTGATAATCAATCACATGAAACGGGTCTCGGAGGTAGCCCCTCAACATCGACACATGAAACACATTATGGATCTGCTCGAATCCCGGTGGCAAGGCAACTCTGTAAGCAACTAGGCCAAGTCTCTCCAGAATCTGGAACGGCCCGATGTAACAGGGCGACAACTTGCCCTTTTTCCCAAATCTGACTTGGCCTTTCATCGGAGAAACACGGATGAACACATGGTCACCAACCTCATACTCAAGAGGTCTTCTCCGAACGTCTGCATAATTCTTTTGTCAGTCCTAAGCTGTTTTGAGCCTTTGGCGAATGGTCTTGATTTTCTTAGAAGTGTCTTGCACAATTTCTGGCCCAAGCAAAGCTCTATCCCCGACCTCTGTCCAACAAATAGGTGATCTACACCTCCTACCATACAAAGCCTCGTATGGTGCCATACCGATGCTGGAGTGGAAGCTGTTATTATAGGCAAATTCTGCAAGCGGCAAATAATCTTCCCAACTCCCCTGAAAATCCAAAGCACACATGCGAAGTATATCTTCCAAAGTTTGTATCGTTCTTTCTGACTGCCCATCTGTCTGTGGGTGGAATGCAGTACTGAACCTTAGTTCTGTTCCCATAGCTTCCTGCAAACTCTTCCACAATCTAGATACAAATTTCAGATCTCTATCCGATACAATAGACACTGGAACTTCGTGTAAACGGACAATCTCGTCAACATAAATGGTTGCCAATCTATAAGCAGTAAATGTAGTCTTGACAGGCAGAAAATGTGCAGATTTAGTTAGTCTATCAACTATGACCCAAACAGAATCCATACCTCGTGAAGTCCGAGGCAGGCCAACAACGAAATCCATAGTCACATGTTCCCACTTCCATTCAGGAATAGGGAGAGGTTGAAGTAGACCCCCTGGTTTCTGATGTTTAGCTTTAACTTGCTGACACTGAAGGCACTTGGACACGTATTCCACAATTTCTCTCTTCATTTTAGGCCACCAATAGGTTTGTTTCAAATCCCGATACATTTTATTGTTACCTGGATGCATAGCAAATACAGACCTGTGGGCTTCATCTAAAACTCTCTTCTTTAGTTCCGGGTTATCAGGGACACACATTTTGTTTCGGAATTTCAACAGTTCATTTTCAATGCTGAATTCCGCTTTTGGACTCGTCTCAAATTCATCAATTGCCTTTCTAAGGAACTCATCCTCTTTCTGTTTCTGCTTGATTACATCAATGATCGCCGGTTCAGCTGCAATGGCGACTATCAATCCGCCCTGTTCACATACTACCACTTCAATTTCAGACTTCTCAAAGTCTCGCAAAATCTCCCTCTGCTCAGTAAGCAAGCAAGCCATACTCCCTGTTGATTTTCTGCTCAAAGCATCAGCAACGGTATTAGCCTCCCCGGGGTGGTACTGAATTTCTAGGTCGTAATCTTTTATCAGTTCCAGCCATCTCCTCTGACGCATATTCAACTCCTTCTGCGTGAAGAAGTATTTCAGGCTCTTATGATCCGTGTAGACTTCACACTTTGCCCCATACAAGTAATGCCGCCAGATTTTCAAGGCAAAAACAACCGCGGCCAACTCTAGGTCATGTGTTGGATAATTCTTCTCATGTGGCCTCAACTGTCGAGAGGCGTAAGCAATAACCTTCCCGTTCTGCATTAACACACAACCCAAACCTTTATAAGATGCATCACTGAAAATTACAAAATTTTCCGTACCTGAAGGCAAGGTCAAAATTGGTGCAGTGGTCAATCTTGTTTTCAGTTCTTGGAAGGCAGATTCTCTTTCATCATTCCATTCAAACGGTTGCCCTTTACGTGTCAATTGGGTAAGAGGCACGGCTAATTTTGAAAAATCTTTTACAAACCTCCTGTAGTACCCAGCTAAACCCATGAAGCTACGGACTTCTGTCACATTAGTTGGTGTAGGCCAATTCACAATTGCCTCGATTTTCTGCGGGTCTACAGAAATTCCTTCCTTGTTAATCACATGTCCTAAGAAAACAACTTCATCCAACCAAAACTCACATTTCTTTAGTTTAGCAAATAATTTTCTTTCCCGAAGTATTTGTAAAACAGTCCTCAAGTGATGTTCATGCTCAAGTCTATCTTTAGAGTATATCAAAATATCATCAATGAAGACTACAACAAACTCGTCAAGGTAGGTTTTAAAAATTCTATTCATTAGGTCCATAAATGCTGCCGGAGCGTTAGTCACTCCAAATGGCATGACAAGAAACTCAAAATGACCATACCTTGTTCTGAATGCTGTTTTCTCAACATCCTCTGCCTTAACTTTCAGTTGATGATACCCGAACCTCAAATCAATCTTAGAAAACACCTGTGATCCCTGCAGCTGGTCAAATAAATCATCAATATGGGGTAGGGGATATTTGTTCTTCACTGTTACCTTATTCAATTCCCGATAGTCGATGCACAGGTGCAAAGTACCATCCTTCTTTTTCACAAACAGCACTGGTGCACCCCAAGGCGACGTGCTAGGTCAGATAAACCCTTTATTAAAAAAGTCTTGCAACTGTTCCTTCAATTCTTTCATTTCGGCGGTAGCCATCCTGTAGGGAGTTTTAGAAATAGGCTGGGTGCCTGGCACTGTCTCAATAATAAACTCTATCTCCCTGTCTACCAATTCCCCTGGTAATTCATTTGGAAACACATCTGGGAATTCTCTAACAATGGGAATATCATTCAATTCAACATTCACAGATTGTTCAGTCAATACATAACACAAATAACCCTGGCACCCTTTCCTGATCAATTTACATGCTTTCATTGCAGATATCAAATATGGTGGAGGCACTACCCCATTTCCCACAAACACAATCTCTTTCTGTTCTGGTGGTTTAAACACTACCCTCTTTGTCACACAATCTATGGTGGCACAATATTTGGTCAGCCAATCCATGCCCAAAATTACATCGAAGTGTCTAAAGTTTAAGGGCAACAAATCTACATATAGGGTAGCATCCTCAATATGCATGTCACAAAACCGATATATATAGTCACATAACACAGATTCCCCCGATGGAGCAGACACACATAACAAATATGGCAACAATTCTAAGGGTCTTTTCAGTCTAGATGCAAATGCATATGTCACAAATGAGTGCGTTGATCCAGAATCAATTAACACAAAAGCTTCCTGATTACATATAGAGATAGTACCTGAGACAACGGCATTGGTATTCCGTGTATCCCCCGGAACAAGCGCAAAAACTCTCCCCTGTCTCACGGTATCTCCGGTGGGGGTAGGTCCCGTAACATTTCCTGGTTTTGGGACTGATGCTGTTGAACTAGCAGCAAACTTTCCCCGGTTCTGCTTACAGTCTCTGGCCATATGCCCTTGCTTACCACAATTAAAACAAGCTCCTGTCACACGGTAGCAAACCCCACGATGCCTATTTCCACAAGTGGTGCACGACGGGGTTGTGTCTCGGGAAGAATTAGAAGTAATTGAGGAGCCCGTATTTTGCTTCTTCAAAAACTTCTTCTTTGAGAAGAAGCCCTGCCTTTTGCTACCCTTCCAATCAGTTGTTGGTTTAGTTTGTCTGGCTATATTAGCCTCAGATATTATGGCCCGGTCTAATACCCCAATGTAAGTCTCCAGCTTTAAGACATTCACCCTCTCTAGAATATCATCTCGGAGCCCACCTTCAAAATGTCGCGCCTTTTTATAATCTGTGTCAATCACGTGTGGTGCAAACCTGGCCAATTCGGTGAACTTGGCCTCATACTCAGCTACGGTCATGCTGCCCTGTTTCAGTTCCATAAATTTCGCCACTTTCCTATCCCGGACACACTGCGGAAAGTACTTGTCATAAAAGATTTCCAAAAACTTTGCCCAATCAGCATCCTTGTAATTCTCACGCATCAACATCCACCATCTCCTTGCTTCGTCTTCTAGCATAAAAGTGGCTAGAAGCACTTTCTGAGTCTCTGAACAGGGGAATACTTCAAACAATTTCTCAATGCCAAGGACCCACGCTTCGGCCTTCAACGGATCTAATCCCCCGTGGAACTGCGGTGGTTTCATTTTCTTGAATTCCTTGGTGAGAGCTATAATCCGGTCATCATTCTGGTTATCTGGCACGGGTGGTGCCGGAGGTGGAGGTGGCGGGTGTGGTTGCTGCCACTGCTGTTGCCACTCTTGTTGCTGTCTCAAAGCCTCTACCATTTCCTGAATCAGTCTTTCCATTCTGTCCAGTCTGGCAGTAGAAGATTCCTCTATCTCATCACCTCTGGTTCTCACCATCTGATTAAACTTGCATTATATTTTATACAAAAGATACACAAGTGCACATATACTAAGAAGCACGTATATTCAGATAATTTGCAACGCAAGTAGTTCACAACTTATAACATATTCTTGTTCATATCAAACATTTAAGCATATAATCAATGCTTCCAAATTCACGCTTATTACATGAATGCATCCTAGATCTCATCTAGACGCTTATTGCTCTTTTTGGTCAAGTGTGTGAGCTATTAACTCGTGCTCTGATACCACTCTGTCATGACCCGAACCCACCCCTAAGGGTTAAGGACATAACCGGCCAGTAATCCTTAGATTACCTACGGCCTCAATAGCAACAAATATGAATTATCAGAGGAATAGGGGCCAAACGGAAGCAAAAACTTAAAACTTTATCCATAGAGCTGTGCTTATATGTACATCAAACGAGCCATACCCATATACGTTAATAACCCACATCAAAAGTGCAGTACCATAAACTTCTTTACAGACAGGATCATGTAGACTGAGTCAACCCATAGCTAACTATATACAAATATACACAAAATCCTTGCCAACAAGACAAAATATAAATATGTAACAAAAGGGCAAGGTTGAGTCTCGTGCGTGAGACGCAAGGCTGACTTTCCCAAAATTCCTGCTATTCCTGGCTGACTTCACTGGGGTTGGACCTCACTTGGCTCACCTACAATTACATGAATGAGCGTGAGCGAATGCCCAGTGAATAATATCAAATAAACAAGTTACATAAGCAATTATTGGAACAGTTTAACAAACGGCCTTCGGCCCAATCATTCAATCATTCATGTCAATCGGCCTTTGGCCCAATCATTTATTTCTATCGGCCTCTGGCCCAGTTATTCATTTCCATCGGCCTTTGGCCCAATTATTCGTTTCCATTGGCCTTTGGCCCAATTATTCATTTCCATCGGCCTTTGGCCCAATTATTCATTTCCATCATTGTCCACCAATTAATTTAATGAACTTGCAAACTTACACAAACGTAACAATTGGACAATAACCTACTACAAGTGTCTTGTCAAGATATTACTCACAGTGATCGGTTGATTGGTTCGCCCTGGAACTCGACCCTACACATGCCATGAACATAAGAGGGTCATTAACAATTCAATCCGTTCAAAATTCACATTTTCCTCTTTAGGCTTCATTCTTATCTCTTTAAATCATTCACAATGTTTAACATATGCCTAAGAGTGCTTGCAAGTGAAAGAGAACGGAAAACGAAACACAGAATGCAAAAACAGAATTTCAGAAAATAGGGTCCCCGCTCGAGCGTGGGATTCTCCGCTCAAGCGGACCCTTAAGTCTGCAGAAGTACTGGTTGCTTCAAATCCCCGCTCGAGCGTGAACTCCTCCGCTCGAGCGGACTTCCTGTCTACATAGCTCCCCGCTCGAGCGTCAACTTCCCCGCTCGAGCGGGAATCATGTCTGCAGAAAAATACTGGGAGCTCGATTTCTCCGCTCGAGCGGCACTTCCTCCGCTCGAACGGAAGCCGAAATTCTGGAAGTTCCAGATTGTGTTCTTGAGCTTCAATCCAATTTCCCAGCTACCATTCTTGCATGCAAAGGCTCAAATCTCAAATATACACCGATTAATATGATTCCAATGCAAGATCACGACATTAGGAAGCTCAATCTCTTATATCATTTACATGCATGTTTCAAATTAATCCCAATTCATCACCAACATATCAAATTCTATCATGCAAAACTTATTCTTTTATGATCTACTCTTGCATGCAAGAAATACACATCATTCACAACTTATTTGGTGAGGAAATGGTCACACACATGGATTTCCTTCAAACTCCAACATAAATTACACAAACTAAACTCAATTCCCTCACATGGAAACTAATTCATGTTCTTGGCCATCTATTAAACTTAAATTCACAAGGTAGTGACTAAAAATGCATGAATTACTCACCAAGGAGCTTAATCTTCACAATTCATGGCAATTCTTGAGCTTAATCTCCAAAAGGTCCAAGTCTTGAACCACAAATGCACAATTCTCTCCTCTCTCTCTCTCTAACAGTCGGCTCTCTCTAAGTTTTAGAGCTCAAACTCAGCCAAAATGCAATAAGGAAGGAGAATTGAGGGTGTAGTGCCCCTTTACAACATAACCCACTAATTCCATATAATAATAATAACAATTGGGCACTAATTCACTAAATTAGTCAACTTAATCTGGCCCGAATCAATTTTTCAATTAAACTTCACCGTAGGCTCTAAAAATTACGCTGATCACAAAGGCGTAATCAATTTTGGTTTCCGTGGCCAATAAGGCCTTCAATTAAATTTCCAAAGCAAATTGTTCAAACAGATATTCCTACGGTGAACAGGTAAAATTCTCAAAACATATAATCACGTAATGGCACACAAAACCATGTCAAAACATATAATCACATACATATTAGGGACCGATTAGCATAATATAGAACAGGGGTGTCACATCCATGCTTTGGATAGTTTGTGTTTTATTCCTTAAAATGAGCCATTACATATGCCCTCATGCCTAAGCTTGCGAGCTACCATTTCAGTGTTTATTTGGCGTTATTATGCCATGATATAACTCTGATTTTTGTTGATTAAGTCATCCCATGCTTGGTCTTAATAGGTGTAGTGTAATCCACCTTATTCGCCTTGTATGCATTGTGCCTTATGCCCTTCATGTTAGCTTGTTTTAGCTTTGGTCTTTGCATGTTTTAGTGTCATTTTAGCATGCTTTAGGATTGTTTTTGGTTGCATTGGTCATATGCTTCATGTTTTGCATACTTGTAGTGCAAGTGCTCTTGCTCGCTTCAAGCTTTGAGCACCATAGCATGCTTCATTTGTGTTGTGCACTTGATTTGGCATCATCTAACATGACATTTCAGAGCATCTAGGACTGCCATGTTCCCACTTCATTCACTCTCTAAGTGCCTTTGAGTGTTGTGCATTGTAGCCTTGTTTATGGCCTAGCTTGTATGCCCGCATGCCTAGGTCTTTAAGCCCCCATCTCAACATGTTTAGGTCTTTGTTTCGACCTATTTCAGCTCTGTCCATGTTTAGTTCCTGCATTTGTACCATGTATTGCATGCCTCTTATGTGTAGCTCTTTGCTAGCCTTATGCTTTAAGAACTCTTGCATGCCTTACTTGCTTTATTTGAATGATTTGGCATCATTTCTTACTTAATTTCAGTCCACTTAGTGTTGCTACACTTGCACATTTGTCACTCTTCGAGCCTTCTGGAGAGTTGTGCTCTTGGGCCTAGTTGGACAGCCAATGCATTGTGCATCCATACCTTGCCTTTTGTGCCTTGGTTTCATCACTATTGCTACTGTTTGGGCATGGCTGAGGTGTGTCCATTTTAGTTTAAGTCCATGGAGCATTTTAGTTTGCATGTTGTTTGCATGCTTATGTTGTCTTGCATTAAGTATGCCATGTAGTTCATTGCATTTGTGTATGCCATGTTCATAGCATTGTATATGTTAGTTGTTGTTCTTAGCATTGTGCATGCCATTAGCCTTGTTAGGTTGTTCATATCGCATTGCATGTTTGCATGCTTGAGGTGTGTTGCATGTTTGCATGCTTAGGTCGCATTGTGTATGCCATGCTTGTGTTGCATTGTTGTTTGGATTAAGTGTTAATCTGAGCACGAGAAACGAGGGACGTTTCATACTTCAAGTGATGAAATGTGCCTCAATTCTCGGTCGCCGACGCTTTTGATGATGCATGATAGAGTTCTAGGCATTTATGTGTTTTTGTGCATTCATGTTACATTGAAATTTGCACACGTTGGATCTTTGGCCATCATGCATTGAGATGCGTGATTGATGGTCTTGGATCCGATTATGCCTCTCCCTTGATGTTTTAAGGTGATATGGAGTGGCATAATGCGTATATACCCTTGGGAGACCCTCAATTTTCTCTGTTTTGTGCTCTGTTGCAGCTTGGTGTCACAGCACACCAGTGGCCGGCAGTGCCACACAGATGGCCGGCAACTCTTCATTTGTGGCCGGCAGTGTGCACTCTTGGTCGGCTTAGTGGTCGACAGCATCTCCTCATGGCCGGCAGGCCACTGGTGCACTCCTCAGCACTGTTTTGGTGAGATCCAGCAGCAAGTTCTCAAGGACACCTTGCAGATAGAGCCTCTAAAGAGCATTCAGAGAGCTTTTCGGGAATGCAACCGAGCATGCATCCTCTTCTCCTTAAACCAGAGCTGGAACAACTTAGTTTAAATGATTTTCTTATTAGTTAGCATGAATCTGTAATTAACTAATTAATTTGTTAATTAGTTTAAGTTTTATAATAATTAGTTGTAGCTAGTTATTCAATTTGGTTATGTAATAATTAATCAGCTTGTTAGTTAATTAATTAGTTGGTTTGTATTATTCATTCGGACCCTCCGTCGAGAGGGCGAATTTTGTAATAAGTGTGCGTGCGTGTGTGAATGTCTTCCAACCCCACGTCTTTCTCCCTTTTACTTACCTGCTTTTGATGGTTAGCTTTAGGGCATGTTTCAATTAGCATCCTTATGTTTGCATGCGTGCATCATTCATTCGTATTGCATACACCGGGCTCGGTGCACCATACTAACTGCATTGTATTTCAATACCAAATTGAATACATGTATCAATTACTGCATCTCATATGCCATCTTAGAATAGCCGAGCCTATTTCTAGTTGCATTTTGCATGTGTTGCATTAGCCATCTTAACATGAACTAGGATCATGCATGATTTCTAACTAGTTCCCTGTTTTGGCTCGGAGTACACTGTGAGTGTTTACGCTTTAGCATACTGCATGTGTGTTATTGATTACCATGAAAGCATGCTTGCCATGAGGCTAACTGCTTAGTTGATATAACTGCCTGAATGCCTGTGGGTGAAGGTTGGATTGCTTAAATTGGAACAATTCATCAAATCCCTGTTTTAGCCTACTTGCGAGTAGCAAACTTCAAATCATTTTCACAAACGGATATGCAATGTTTTGTTCCAATTTAGGCAATCTAGTCTATACTTGTGTGTTGTGCGCATCACATAGTAATTCTAGGTTAATAACTGGAATAAGAACACATGTGTTTTTCAAAAACAAGATATCATGTTAGTAAAGGCCGATCTTTGATCGGGCGAGCGGGGGTGCTCATTGCATGACCTTCCCCTCTCGTACCTAAGTTCCCGAGCCGAGGCAACTTTGGTGATGACGGACACGTGGCCTTAGGCACGAGTCAGGGTTTCCTAAATTCCCCCAAAATAAAATATTTAGGTGGCAACTCTGTATCTGGCAAAGCAGTCCTTGTTTGGCACTTCTTTACAAAAATCAGTTTTCTAAAACAATTTGCCAGCTTTGGACTCTTTGGTGTTTTATCGGTCTTGCATTGCACTTTGCGAGATTAGATTCAGAACTGTGACATTGAGTCCGAACTGTAGTAGCTCAGAACAAAACGGATTTCGCGCCATTTCATGCGCAGAGCCGGGATGTTCGGGCACGTCTACAGCTGGTCGATATAAGATGTGTCTGGTGCGAGCATGTAAATGAGACAGTAGAGCATGCTTTTTTGGAATGTCCTTGGTCACAAAGAGTTTGGAGGGGTACAGTTTTGGGATTGGATTTTACTTGTGGGCATCCTGTTGACTTTAGAACATGGTGAGAGGGATGGGTTAGGAGTGTTCAAGAGGAAGACATTATAAGTCATTCTATTGCTATTATGGGGGCTATGTGGAGGAAGTGCAATCTTAAGGTGTTTGAACATAAGCAACTAACAATAGATCAAACTTTATACTTGGTTACTGAACTTCTATGGAAATGGAACAATAGAAGTGCAATAGTTGATAATGATATATCTGAATGTGCTAATGCCAAGTTACATGTTTCTTCATCAAATAAATGTTGTGTTATTACTAATACTTCTATACTATCTGATGATTTTCAGCTCTTTACCTGTGTGGTGGATGGAGCATGGAAGTAAAGCACCGAAGTAATTGGCCTGGCATGAGTCTATTTTGATGAAGCTCAAGTGCAGGTATCTCAACAAGTGCTCTATTCGATTGTATTCTCCTTTATTAGCAGAAGCTAGAACTCTTTTGGAGGCTATTAAATGGGCTGTCAAGATGCAGATTTGTTACCTCTTGATTTTTGCAGATTGTCAGATATTGGTAGATAGTTTTGAGCGACAAAGCAATCCGGACTGGGAGGTTGATTTGGTTGTCCAGGATGTATTGGCTTTATGTAAACAATTTCAATTTTTGTCTGTAACTAAAGTGGATAGGTTTCTGGTGGAGCCAGCGCACAAACTGGCAAAGTTTGTAAAACTCATATCTTATGGGTAATATATTTGGAAGTTTGCCTGGTTCTCTAAAAAAAAATAGAAAAAAAAAATCTAATTTTATATATACTATTACTAGCGTTTTTTTTCTTTTTTCTTTTTCCTTGTCCCTCTATAAGTTTGTATAAAACACGAGATTTAGCCACCAAAAAAATAAAATAAATGGATAAATTACACTTTGCCACATTTATGTTTGGCTACTTTTTCACTTTGGCTTTTAAAGCTTATTTTTTTTCTCACTCTAACCCTTCATGTTTCAATCCTTCCTCAGTTTACTTCTAAAATTAATTTTGTGGGAGCCGAATATTATTTTTACGTAGGAAAGCCACGTGAATTTAAAAAAAAAAATCAGCATATATACTATTCAGCTCCGGCCTGGGGGGATCCTGAAGCTGAATAACTAAATCGGCCATAGAATCAGCCATAAAGAAGCCGAGTGTCAATAGGCATGACAGAATGGCCGAGTGAGCAATTATACGTTGGATTAAAGGTGGGCTCGACCCCCAAGATTAGTGACAAGTATAAATAGGAGGAGCATAAACCAAAGAGAGGTATGTGAGAATAGATAAGATTAACTTGTGATACAAGCAAATGAGAGAGTATATATTGACTTGTCCGTCGGAGTACTAATACCGGCACCCTCGACCAGAGTGTTCATCCTTTTTCAGGTGACAAGCTGAGGATCAGGAGCGTCCTACAGGATACTAGAGTATTTCTAAACCATATTCCCACAATTACCGGCACCCCCGACCGAAGTGTTCATCCTTTTTCAGGTGACAAGTTGAGGATCAGGAGCGTCCTACAGGATACTAGAGTATTTCCAAACCATATTCCCACAATTGGCGCCGTCTGTGGGAATACTCAAGCACATCCATAGCGGGCATGACAGATGATCCTCTAATAGTCGCTGACGATCTTACGCCAAGAGATAACATCACTCCAAGAAACAAATTGGGCCAGAGAATATCGCTGCATGACGGGCCTTGAACTTCAACTTAGCAGCCCAGACCTCACCCTCGACATCAGTGCATGAGACAATGCAAATGATTATGGATCAAGCTAAACAAAACGAACAGCGGTTAGAAAACATGATTGCTGAGAACGAGCACCTCCAATAGGATTTGGCCCTGGAGGTGGCAAAATCCCAATAGGCTGCGTGCTAAGACCGGGGTCGACCTTTGGGAAAGAAGGATGGTCGACGACATCAGCTTCGGAGATACGATAGTGGCAGTGACTCTGACTCATCATCCCCAGAATCCAGAAAGAAGGGACGGGTCGATGTCTCTAGCTCATCCGAAGGAAGTCCATATGCACGACATAAGCGAGGGAGGAGAAATGATTCAGATGAGGAAGACAAGCATGACCTTTTTGTGCGACGAATCGCAAGAGTAGTGCTACCCAAGAAGTTCAAAGCGCCATCATTCACCCTGTTCGACGGAAAATCGGACCCCACTAATCATATTCGTCATTATAAACAAGCCATGACACTTTATGCTGACGATGAAGCCTTCATGTATCGAATACTTCTGAGCAGTCTGGGACCACTAGTCGTCAGATGGTATTACAAATTGGAGTCAGCATCGATTAAGAACTTCCACCAACTCCAAAAATCCTTCAGGGCAAGATTCATCACTAATGAGGTCCAGTCAAAGCAAGCCGATTCTCTCTGGGCAATGCAAATTCAACCAGAAGAGACACTGCGTGAACATTCGGCACGCTATGGGGAATGCTTCAATTTGGTGGATGATGCATGCGACGACTTCATGGCCATTACAGCCTTTAAGATGGGATTGCATCCTGACAGTCCCCTCCTCCGTTCATTAACCAGACGACCCCCCAAAATAGTCTGGTCGTTAATGAAGAAAGTCGAAGAATATTGCAAAGTGGAAGACGATGCCCTGCGTGTCAAAGCCGGGTAGAAATCTGATAAAATGGCCCTGTTTGAAATCGTCCAGCTGATAAGCGTCGTGCTATTATGGAGCCCTGAACTGCAGAATCGGGCTAAATGAGACAAAAGACGTGACTTGGCTAATCAAATGACCAATGTTCACATCGAGCCAATGAACAATATCAAGTGGATAGCAGGCGCACACGACGCTCCGACAAGAAATACACGGAATTATCAAAGCCGATCAGTAAGGTTATGTCTAAAGTTCAACACCTTCTGTTCTTCAAGTGGCCAACCAAGATGATAGGACCTCCCGATATGAGGAGACGGGATAAACGATGTGAGTATCACAAAGACCACGGTCACGACACTGACAGTTGTTATGCACTAAAGGATCACCCGGAGGAGTTGATGCAAGACGGCTGGCTTATGCAACACGTCCGAAAGAACAATTCAACAAACATAGTAGCTTTACGGCCGAATTCACCTCCACTTGGTGTAATTCATATGATATACAGCTTGCCGACGGCATCCGAGGTTCATACAATTCAGTTGCAATCTAGCCCCCATAAGCCAATCACGCTAGCAAAACGGCCTCATGAAATTGCGAGGATTAGTTTCGATGACACTGACTTTGTTGGAGTAACTCTCCCTCACACTGATCCCCTCATCATCAGTCTACGCGTAAACAGATTCACCATTGAGTGTGTTCTCATTGACCAAGGAAGTACTTTGGAAGTCATGTATTATAAAACCTTTGTTAAAATTGGCTTCACTGATTTGGATCTATCTCTGGCTGATTATCCGTTATTCGGCTTCAACACTAACTCGGAGTATCCATTCGGCAAAATCACACTACCAGTTCGGGCGGGCACCAGAATAGTAGATGTAGAATTTTTGGTTGTCAAGCTTCCTTCGCCATATAACCTCATCAAGGAAAGAACCTAGTTGCACACCATGCAAGCTGTGCCGAGCACCTACCATCAACTACTTCGTTTTCCGACTGAGCACGGTATTGAGCAAATTCGAGGTTCACAGAAATCGGTGCAGGCATGCTATCTTCTTGCTGCAAAGAGACCAAGAAAGCTGGAAGTGAATTCAATCGAGGTGCCGGATCGAGAGAGCCTCGAGGACATTGGGAAGATCCCAAGTGAAAAGGCAACCGGAACCCTGGATCGGGTTGAAATTGACGGGAATCCTGACAAGTTCTTCATGATCGGGGCTTCCCAGAATAAAGTTGAAAGGCAAGAGCTAGTATCCTTTTTACTCAGCAACTCAAATGTGTTTGCATGGTCATTATATCAGATGCCAGGGTTGGATCCATCTGTGGCCCAGCTCCGCTTAAACGTTGATCCAAAATGTAAGCCAATTATTCAGAAAAGTCGGCGGTTAGCTGCGGAGCATACTTCTACCGTTGTTTAAGAAGTCGATCGGTTACTTGATGCTGGGGCAATTCGCGAAGTAACCTATCCTACATGGCTGTCAAATACTATGGTCGTAAAGAAGAAGAATGGATCTTGGCATTTTTCTGCGGATTTCACAGACTTCAACAAAGCTTGTCCCAAGGATTGTTTTCCCCTCTCTAGAATAGACCAACTTATAGATGTAACGGCACATCATCAACGCATGAGCTTCCTGGATGCCTACAAAGGCTACCATAAAATTGCCATGCATTCGGAGGACCAGGAAAAAACCGCATTCCTCACCCCCAAAGGAACCTTTTGCTACAAGGTTATGCCTTTTGGGTTGAAGAATGCGGGGGTAACTTACCAAAGACTAGTAACTGCCATGTTCAAGGAGCAACTCGGCCGTACTATGGAAGAATACATCGACGATATGGTGGTCAACTCTAAGGAAAAGCACGCCCATCTGTAGACACCCCATTTTTGACCGACCTTAAAACTCAGACGTCATCGATTGAGTGCTTGGTGATGGTGCATGTTGTGCTCGTTTAGAGATTTCGGAGTTTTTGGCTGAGAACCTTGCCTCCGAGCCTATGAACCTTTTGTGCTTTGGCTCGGTTTGTGGACCGAATCTTGTTTTCTCTTCTTGGGGGGAGAGAGTGGTCTTGTAGACCATTCTTTGTGGTCGTAGACCACTTTTCGTGATCGTAGGCCACTTTCCTATTTGGAGACTAGTTTCCAGTTTTTGGAGCCTTCGCCCGTGCGCCTTCTCTTGGGACCACTTAACGTTCTCCGTTTGGCGTGATTTTTGAACCACACCTTGTTGCCTTTGCCTAGAGGAACACTATGGTCTGGGAGACCACTTTGTGGTTGCATACCACTTTTGATGCTCGTCAGCTAGTTTTCGGGGCTTTCGACCGCGTGCTTTGCCTCCTGATCTCTCGTATTGCATCTATTTTTGTTTATTTTTGGTACAAACCTTGTTTTCCTTGTTTGGAAGGTGGTACAAGGGTGGGAGACCACTTTTTCTCCTTGGAGACCACTTTTCCTTTTGCCAGCCAATTTTCTGGTCGGATAACTGGCTTGCTTGGTCTTTGTGCCACATTTTCTGGTCGGCCACCACACCTTTGCATTGTTTTCAGGACCTGGGCCCTCTCCCACCATGGCCAACCAGTTGGTGCTCTGAGAGACCACTTGAAGTGGTCGGCTGACCACTTTAAGTAGCAGGCCGACCACTTCAAGTGGTCGGCTGCTTTTTGGCACCTTTTTGGAGATATTTTCCTCCAGCTGGCACAACTGGAAGGCATTTGGACTATCCTCACGTGTATGGAGGGATTTGCTTGAAGCTTACCTTCTCCAAGAAGCTTTTCCTTTTAGTTTCTATAAGAGAGAGGCTCCTCCTCCCTCCTCTAGGTTCATAAACTTGAGGCTTGAGAGATAGATATACACTTGTATCTATTCTTCCTTGTTTGTTCCCATTTTGTGCCTTAAAGTGTTATTTTGTCTTAGTTTAACACACAAACACACACTCAAACACCTTCCTTTGGTTGCTGAGGTGCTAAGGGGTTGTTTTTGGTGTTCTTGGACTGGTTTAAGCTCAAAGAACTTGCTAGAGTTGCAGTTGTAAAGGAGGTCTTCAAGGGTGAGTATTTGACCTTTAAATCCCCCTTTCTTGCTTAAGCTTTTAGCCCTTCTTGCATACATTTTTAAGCTTAACTCTTGCCTTGAAAGAGTTCTGTTTTTGCATTCTTAAAATAGTTGTTTCAGGTCACTTTTTTTGTTTGGCGTGATTTACCCCCTCTTAGGCCTTGTTAGGCCTTGTTTTGAGCCATCCCTTTAGGCTTTTGTTGAAGCCTTTGCATGAACTTTCTACCACTAAAATCTAGAGGATTTTCAGTGGTGGAAAGGTAGTTTTGGTGTCTTAAATAGGAGAGGGTCATCCCCTCTCCTTGTATTTTGTTTACTTGCTTCATATGCCTCATGTTTGAGCATCTTTGTTAAGCTTTTGTTGGCCATATCTTAGCTTGTATTTGTGGTTATTTTGCTGAGGCATACCACTATTTTTGCTTGGTTTGGTCACTCCATGCATGGTTAATACACTTGTAGTGTAAATGACACAAACTAGCTTTGTATGCTTCATGAAGTAGCATGTCATTCTAGCTTGTTTTCTTTCCATTTCAGCGTGTTTTTGGTGATGCTTTGCCATGTCATGACTCTGTTTTGGTTTGGTTTGGTTGGCCCTTGCATGCTCCATACACTTGTAGTACAATTCCATTAAATAGCCTAACATGCATCATGCTTTGGCATGTCATTGTAGCATGCTTTTGGCTTAACTTCAAGAAGATTTTGTTCATGTTTTACCATGTCTGAGATCTGATTTGTGTTGTTTTGGTCATGCATGACTTGCTTTGTATAGCTATAATGCATTCTAGCTTGTTAGCTTTGAGTATTGAGTCCACTAGCATGCGTTGCTTGGCCTATTTGAATGATTTGGTATCATTTGTTATGTAATTTCAGTCCATGTTTCATGGCCATGCACTTACATTTGTCACTTACTCAATGCGTTGGAGGTTTGCCGCTTTATGCCTTAACATGAGCCATTGCGCATGCCTTCATGCCTAAGCTTGCGAGCTATCATTTCAATGTGCTTTTGGGGTTATGTTGCCATGATATAACTTTGATTTTTGTTGGTTGAGTCATCTCATGCTTCGTCTTGGTAGGTGTAGTGTAATCCACCCTATTTGCCTTGCATATTCCATGCCTTATGCCCTTCATGCTAGCATATTTTGGCTTCCTTCCATGCATGTTTTAGACTCATTTTGGCATGATCTAGGATTGTTTTAGGTTTCCCTTACCATATGCTTCATGTTTTGCATAGCTATAGTGTAAGTGCTCTTGCTACCTTCAAGCTTTGGGCACCATAGCATGCTTCATTTGTGTTGTGTACATAATTTGGCATCATTCAACATGTTATTTCAGAGTGTGTAGCATTTCCATGTTCCCACTTCTTCCACCCTTTGAGTGCCTCTAAGGGTTGTGCATTTATTGCCTTGTTTATGGCCTAGTGTGTATGTGTAGACGTCCCCGAACGCCCCGGGAGGGATGAACTCCCGTTCTGTTCGTTTTGGGTCACTACAGCTCGGACTCAAATTGTCACGGTTCTTAATCTTGAACCAAAGAGTCCAAATCCGGCAAATCATTTTGAGAAAACAGATTTTTTTGAAAGAAGTGCCAAACATGGACTGCTTTGCCAGATACAGAGTCGCCACCTAAATATTTTATTTTTGGGAAATTTAGGAAACCCTGACTCGGTGCCAAAGGCCACGTGTCCGTCATCACCAAAGTTGCCTTGGCTCGGGAACTTGGGCACGATTGGGGAAGGTCACTTCGTGAGCACCCCCGCTCGCCCGGTCTAAGACCGGCCTTTACTAACCATGATATCTATTTTTGAAAACATTGTGTGTTCTTATTCCGGTTATTAGCCTAGGTTACTATGTGATGCGCACAGCATACAAGTATAGACTGAGTCGCCTGAATTGGAACAAAACATTTCATGTTTGTTTGTTTGAAAATGGTTTGATGGTGCTACCCGCAAGTAGGCTAAGACGTGGATTTGCCACCCTCGGGTGGCCTTAAGAAAACATGATTTTGCCACTATCTAGTGGGCTTAAAACAAACATTTGATGAATTGTCCCAATTTAAGTAACACAACCTCCACCCACAGGCATTCAAGCAGTTATATCACATAAGCACATAGCCTCATGGTAAGCATGCTATTCATGGCAACACTCACACGCATGCAAGGATGCCAAAGCATAAAAACTCACCGAGTACTCCAAGCCAAAACAGAAACTCATTAGAAATCCATGCATGATCCTAGATACACAGAATTGCCTAATGCAACACATGCAAAGATGCAAACTATAGCAGGTTCGGCTATTCTAAACATGGCATATGGAATGCTACAACTAACACGTATTCAATTTGGAATTGAAATACAAATGCAGTTTGTATGATGCGCCGAGCCCGGTGCGTGCAAAACAGATGAATGAATGCAAACGTGCTATTATATTGTATGCTAATTGAAATATGCCCTAATCTAATCATCATAAGCAAGTAAATAAAAGGGAAGAAAGACGTGGGGTTGGAAGACATACATCACACTCACCCACACTTATTACAATTATGCCCTCGCGCAGAGGGTCCAAAAGAATATACAGTCCCGAATGAAAGAATAGTACAGTCCAAATAATACAGTCCAAATAATACAAATTCCTAATTAATTTACAAATTAACTAAGAAAATAATGACTGGCATGCAAGCCGGGGACTGCCTTGATCCTGATGAATGATGTATGTTTGGGCTGCCTTGCGCGGAAATCCACTGGGATGCCCCAATTAGCCTCTGTTTCGCAATTATTCTTGGAAAGCGCGCCAAGCCTCGGAAGACTGCTGGATCTTGATTTGCTGTAACAGAGAGCAGGAAAGGGGCATAGCAATGTATTTTCACAAATGTATGCATGCCTCGATCCTCGTGCCACCAATTACGCATTTCGATGCATGATGGCCGAGGAGTCGAATTGCACAATTTTAATATAGAATGAATGCACATGAAAACACAACAAAACCTAACTCCATCATGGATAATCCGGAGTGTCGGTGACCGGGGAATTGAGACACGTTCCGTCACTCGGAGTACGAAACGCACCTCGTTTCCCGTGCCCGGGCTAACTCCTATACCGAACACGATGCAATATACATGATATGCATGAAATGCAACTAAGATACAACCTAACATGCGCAATGTTATGGGATGGCATACACAATGCACGAGGTAACATGGCATACACAATGCACTAACATACACCCTAGCGTACGCAATGCTATGCGATGAAATGGCATACACAATGCATAATGGACTTACACCAACATGAGTGGACCTCAGCCACACTCACATAGGAGGCCATAAGATGAAAATGAAACAACTCGAGATGCGTGCACGCGTGCACGCAAACCGAGGACTGAACTTACGGCACAGAATGCCACTCTAACAAGACATGGCGAAACATGGAATATGGCATACTGTAGTGCAAAAATCATAGGTAATAAATGATGCAAAACAGCCCCGAAACCCGGTGAAATGAAACCCGATGCATGGAACGAGTCTCGAAACACGGATTTTGGCGCATGAAATGGCCTATAGCTATACAATGCATACATAATTTGAACATGAGATCAAAATACAGAAATAAGGCAGCCATGAGAAAAGCATTTTTACAGTTTAGAGTGAGGCCAAACAGTGGTCCCAAGTAGGGCTAAATTAGCATACAAAAATGGCTCCGCAAGGGAGGTAATGAAGCAAGTGGTAGATGTAAAGCCCAAAAAGAAAAAGACCCTTCTACAATGTTGAAGAGGGGCCTAAAATATGACCACTTACAGTTTATGGAAACCCCCAAAACAATATAAAAATATGCTCAAAATGTCATGCAAGATAGGGCCCGAAAGAGGTTATAACACAAAGTATACAAAACATGCCTCAAACAGGAAAATACCCTTAATAAAACATGTCAAGGGGGTGAAAATATGGCCACTTTCAGTTCGGACCAAGGTCCAAAAACAGAAGCTCAATAGGCTAATAAATCATGCAAAAATGGGGACCAAAGAGGGGTACAATGGCAAGTGATACATGGAGGTCCCAAACAGTGATGAGCCCTTCTTCAATGTTGAATAAAGGCTTAAAATAAGCCTATCTACAGTTTACCTCATGCCCCAAAACAGATTACACATAGGCCAAAAATATCATGCAAAAATATGGCATACAAAGGGGTAATGAAGCAAGTGCAAAATGGGGGCCCCAAACAAGGTAAGACCCTTAATGAAAGATGAAATAGAGCTCAAAAAAATTCCACTTTCAGTTTTGGTCGGAGCTCAAATGTATAAGCAAGAAGGGCTAAGATATAGACCAAGAAAAGAGCAAAAAAGGGAAAAACGAGACTCACGCTTGAAGAACCAAACTTTAGCAGCCTCTTGGTCCAAAATACAGCACTTCTAGCCTCTGAGAAGGTCCTCCAAGCCGCTGGAATGGAGTGGTGGTGGTGGTGCTAGGTGGTGGTGAAGAAATGGTGAAGAAATGGTGTAGGACTTTTAGGGTTTTGGTGCTTGAAATATAGAGAGAGAGAGATTGTATATATGAGACTCAAACCAAAGTCTTCTAACCCAGAAAAAATGCAGCTGGAGCTCTGGTTTTATAGACAAAAAGGGATGGAAAAGAGGGGGAAAAAGGGGGGGGAAATTCGGATTCAAAATTCCCCCCAAAATGGCCAACAGGTGAGCTAAAGGGGCAAGTGATAGCTACGGGTCCGAAATAGCCGAGAACCCTTCAACAAAGTTGAATAGGGGCTCAAAATAAGACACTTTATAGTTTACATCAAGCCACGAAAATAAATACAAGTAGGCCTAAACTATCGTGCAAGAAAAGGGGAAAATGGAGGGGTAAAGAAGCAAGTGATAGATGGAGATGTCAAACATCAAGAGGTCCTTAATCAAACATGAAAAACAGTTCAAAATATGACTATCTTGAGTTCGGGTCAGAGCCCAAAAATGTAGAATGAAGGTTCGGGAGACGAAACACTCAGTTCGGGGCCCCGAAAGTGGGCTGTTAGGCACCGGGAGTGGTGCTCAACCATGAAGTTGGTCTCTCGGACCACAGTGTCCCTCAAAAGGGAGTAAATAAGATAAGTGCCAAAAACTGGGGTGAACGGAGGTGGTTAAGCTGTCCCGAACCGAGGCACACGGCCTGACGGCTCCGAAAACCGGGAACCGGGCTCCGAAATGGAAAAAATGGCCTATGACCAAGAAACGTAGCCCACGGCCATTGAGAGATGATCTACGAGACCTCTCCCTCCCTTCGGGAAGAGAAAATAGAGAAAACAGAGCCTGGTTCGCAAACCGAGGAAAAGCACAAAAGAGTCCGGAAGTCCGGAGGCAAGGCTCGCAGCCGGGACTCCACAACCTCAGAACGAGCACAATATGCAACATCACCAAGCGCTCAATCGGTGACGTCTGAGTCTTAAGGTCGGTCAAAAATGGGGTGTCTACAGTATGCTTGCATGCCTAAGCCTTTGAGCCTCCATCTTAGCATGTTTTGGTCCATGTTTTGACCTACTTGAGCTCTGTTTGTGATTGGTTCATGCATATTTTCCATGTATTGCATGCCCCCTTTGTAATCCTCTTTATTAGTTTTCATGCTTAAGGACCTTCGCATGCTTTACTTGCTTTGTTTGAATGATTTGGCATCATTTCTTACCTCATTTTAGTGCAGTTAGTGTTGTTACACTTCCATGTTTGTCACTCTTTGAGCACTCTTAAGAGTTGTGTTCTTAGGCCTAGTTGGTGAGCCAATTGGCATGCATGCTTGTATGTGTTTTCAATGCCTTCATTTTAGCATTATGGCCACTGTTTTGGCATGACTGAGGTCTGTCCATTCCGGTTTAAGTCCATTGAGTTTGCGGTTTGCATGTTGTTGCATGTTTGGTGTATTGCATATTGTTGCCCTTGTTGCATTGCATTGTGCATGCATGCATTACATTGTGTTTAGAACCTTATGATTGCCTTGCATTGAGTAAGCCATCTAGTTCTTAGCATTTAGCATTGTGTATGCCATGTTATCCCTTGCATTGTGTATGCTATGTTGTTAGTTGCATTGTGTATACCATGTAGTTGCATTGCATGTTTGCCATGTTACTTATTGCATTGTGTTTGGAATAGGTGTTAGTCCAAAAACGGGAAACGAGGGACGTTTCGTACTTAAAGTGATGAAACGTGCCTTAATTCCCGGTCGCCGACGCTCTTGATCATACATGATAGAGTTCTAGGCTTTATGTGTTTACTTGTGCATTCATTTTACATTGAATTATGCAACTTCGCCTCTCGGCCATCATGCATGGAAATGCGCGATTGGTGGCCCGTGGGTCGAGAACTACACTCCCTTGAGTTCATGACATGATAGGGAGAGTGGTTGTGCACACATGTCTTGCAAATATATTGCCATGCCCTTTCTTGCTCTCTGTTGCAGCAAAGTGGGATCCAGCAGCAACAACTGGTCGGCCAGCCAGAAAAACTAGCTGGCCGACCACTTTTTCTGTCCAGCAACAACAAAAAGTGGTCGGCAGGTATCTGAAGAGACCAAAAGTGGTCTCCCACAGGTCTCCCAAGATGGAGTTTCATCTTTCTGGAGCTTGGTGCAAGTTTCTGAGAGCAATTGAAAACAGAGGCAAATCGGGGCATTGCATTGGATTTCCAAACGAGGCGACCGGGCTTGCATGCATTCCTCTCCCTCTGAGGCTCCTGATTTACTACTTTCCTTAGCTGCCATGCTTAGATAGATAGCTTTTGCTTTGGTTTGTACCTTAATAGTTAATGTGTTTAGCTATTTCAATTTGTTTTGTAATAATTAGTTAACTATGATTAGTTAATTAATTTGTTTTGTAATAATTAGTTTAATTAGCTTAGATTAGCTAGTTAGCTTTTTATTCGGTCCCTCCTACGAGAGGGCGCATTGTTGTAATAAGCGTGCGTGTGTGTGATGCATGTCTTCCAATCCCCATTTCTTTCTCCCTTTTACTTAACCACTTACGATGGTTAGTTTTAGGGCATGTTTCATTTAGCATACCTTATGCTCGCATGTTTGCATCATTCATCTGTATTGCATGCACTGGGCTTGGCGCATCATACTAACTGCATTGTATTTCAATTCATGTTTGAATACATGTATCAAGTTGCATTTCATATGCCATTCTAGAATAGTCGAGCCTATTTTAGTTGCATTTTCGCATGTGTTGCATTAGCCATCTTAACATAAACTAGGGTTATACATGATTTCTAACTAGTTCTTTGTTTTGGCTCGGAGTACACTGTGAGTGTTTTCACGCGCGGAGCACCGGGACGTTCGGGGCACGTCCACAGTTTCTGGCGACTCCACTGGGGAGTTAGAGAACTTAACTCAAACTCATGATATCTTGTTTTGTTCACACTTATGTGTCTCTTTGCATTGCATTTGCATTGGTGTGCCTAGGACACCGTGTTTGCCGTATGATATTCCTGAACGGTTTGTCAGAGGCTCGCTTTGAGAAGCGTGCCATAAGGCTGACCAGTTACGGGCTCTGCCACGACGGGAACACAAACTTCGGTTTTTACTAGGCCACCCTTTTTGACCATTCGACCTAGTGCATATCGGAATCCATAGTGACTATTCCAAACTAGGACAGGTTGCTTACCCGATTTAAGGTTGTTTGAAATCGCTGCGTGCGTAGTGAAACCCTAGCTCCTGACAAAATAGGACAGGGAAACCCTACCCCAACATAGGGGTGTTTTGGCTCTCATTTGCTTGCTATGTGCTTTTAGAGTGTGCCTCTACAGAAATGCGCGTACCAGTTTGCAAGTCTGGGTATCAGGCCTGAGGGCATCAGTTTTTGGGAGAATCAGTTTTACCTGAGGGTATTAGTTCACAGGCAGAATTTTGGGCAGAATTCACTAGAGAGCACAGTCATTCAACTATGTTCATGTCTGTATTGGTGAAATTGGGCTGAGATGCTGCCTGTTTTCTCTTTTGCTAGGTAGTCTTGGAACCATAGCTTCAAAAGGCTCCGATATCCCCAAGGTTCATTGGACTTGTGTTGATAGACTTTGTCAGGTCAGAGATTCAATTCAAGGGCAATCAATGTTCCTTCGCCAGAGGCAGGGTAAAAAGACCAGTCAGGCACAGATCATCAGTTCAACAGTCTCCGGATCAGTGGTCATTATCCACCTGAGTACAGTAGGGATCGGAGTTCTGTTTCTTCCGCAGAGAGGGAACATACACCGGTTTAGTTAAGTCCGCACTCTACAGTCGAAATGGAAGAGATGGTGCGTCAACTCCAGGAGACTGTGCAAACCATGCAGCGGGATGCTGCATGCCAAACTGAGGTCGTGGCCCAGCAAGCCAAACTCATCGCCAGGCTTCAACAGCAGCAGCTACAAACACAACAGGGAACAGCTTCTGCGTCCCACCCACCTCCAGTAGAAATTCCTGCACCAAGGGCTCTTGCCCCTATTGCTTATGCCCAGGAGAATACAGATGTCCCAGTGGACCCCACCCCACCTCAGACTTCTAAAGCACAAGCCTACCCAATTGAGGCCCCTTTCGAGTTCGAAGTGGATCCAACTGCGTTAAAAGTGAGCAAGCTTGAAAAGCTGTTCAAGAAGGCTCAATGCGTGAAATCCATTCCGGACATAGAGGATGGATACACTGACTCGGTCGTGACTCTGCCGGACCGGTTCAAGATGCCACATATCGACCGCTTCGATGGCTCTGGAGACCCAATGGTGCACCTCCACCTGTTTTCTGATATCCTAAGGCCAATGGGCTTAACCATAGCCCAGAAGCTATCACTATTCAGCCGAACCATGTCTGGGATAGCAGCAATCTGGTATGCGAAATTGGAGAACTCTGTGACATAGAACTAGGAAGAGATGGCTGAGGCCTTCATCGCTTAATACTCCTATAACATACAGATCGAGGTCACAACTCGTGATCTTGAAGTCACCCGCCAAGAGCCAAAGGAGGGTTTTTCAGAGTTTGTGACGAGATGGAGAGTAAAGGCCTCGATGGTGACTACAAGGCCTTCCGACAAAGACCATATAAGGATGGTTGTGCGCAACCTCCAACCTAGATTGATGCAAAAAATGATAGTCTTACCCCTCCCTACCTTTGCTGACTTGCATGAGCTTGGGGTGCAGATCGAGGACGCTATGAAGCAGGGCCTTATTGACCAGGAGAAGGAGCAGCCCAGGAGGGCATTTTCCCGTAGTTCGAATGCGACCACCAGTGGTGATGCAGCTGTAAGATCTTCTGAAGTGGGCATGGTCACCACCACCACATCAAAAACAGCTACCCCATTCACTGGTGCATCCGGAAGTAGCTCACGAACAACCAAATATCCACCTCGAGTCAAGAGGGTTTTCACCCCACTTTATATGCCTTTGTCAAAGGCTCTAGGGGTCTTACTCAGGAAAGGACATCTGAAACCATTGGAACAACGGCCTCTACCCGATCCTATCCCTCCAAAGCATGACTCAACTAAGTATTATGCCTACCATCAACAAACTGGTCATGACACTGACAGTTGCTTTCGTCTTCGCCATGATGTACAAGATCTGTTTGACAACAAGGTCATCGCCGCACCAGCTCAGCAAAGTCTATCGCCACTGGATCAGTGAACTTGGGGGATAGTATGAGTATGTGATCGGGGGATGAACCACCTGCGAGCAGCGCTCAGTATACTCCGGATGTGGCGTATGGTACGCACAGTTTTGAGCAATGTGCAAATGCTTTTTATTGTACTTTCTGACTTGGGTATTGAGTCAGTTATGTTGTATTGCTTTGAGTCAGTCTTTTTGTGCTGAGTCAGTCTTTTTGTGCTGAGTCAATCGAGTCTGTCTTACTGTATCGAGTCAGTCTGGTTGTGTCGGAGTCGGGTGATTCCAGGGGTGTTACCTCGGACATCACTATCTTATTTTGTGTTTGTCTTTTCGCTTTCTTTTGAGTCTGTTTCTGCCGTGGAGCCAGTTACACCAGAAGACTATGAATGAAACAACAGTAATTTTTATGTTCTGTGTTTGCTTCAGCCTTGAGCTAGTTGTGCCAGAAAATTTGAATGAAACGACAGTGCTTTTCACTTACTTTTCTATGCCTTGAAGTCATTGCATTGACCTAAAATTTTCAAAACTTCTTGAACATTGTGGTGAAAACGAAGGGGAAGGAATTCCTCGGGATTTGCAAAAAATTGATCAATTGAGAGAAAAAGAGGCATGCTAAGCCCTTAATGATTGAGATCATGCTTTTTAATGTGAGTACTAAGAAGAATCCTGGCTTGATCCAGATTGGTTCTACTTTGTCTTTAGCACGAGCGATTAGTTGCTTTCTTAAAAGATTTCAAAAAAATGTTTTGCGCCGTCCTGCGAAGACCTGTGTGGAATCGCTCTTGAGATTGTGCAGCCTAGGATCACTCTCAGCCCCGAGACTCGACCCCTAGCTTTCAAACCCTGAACCTTAATTTAGGATGTTCAATGGTCACCTACAATGTGAGGCTTGTGTGGCCAGAGTTGAAGCAGCCCACGAACTAGGGGCAAGAAAAGTCAAATCAAGAAGCTTGCGAAGCTAGATCAGAAGCACCCCTCGAACTAGGGGCACCAAAAATGTCAGATGTGCTCGAAGAGCCAAAGATGGATCATTCTGCAAACCAATGAAGATCGGCAAGAATGCCAAATCCCAGAAGGGAGGAAAGAAGAAAGTATTGCTGAAGGACAACTGAGTTCCTATCTACAACATTAGGGGCAAATTCAGCCCCCCATTGGATGGACTTCTACATCATCAATAAACAGCAGCCACTCTCCTAGATTTAGATGGCTTCGAGATCCTAAAAGCCATTTGACATAGACAAAGCTACACTTTTACCCTTGAGAGGTTCGCTGGGCCAAAAACCCGAAAGGGCGACCCAGGTAAAAGTTAGAGCAAGAAAAAGAAAAAAAAAAAAAGAAAAGAAAAAAAAAAGAAAAAAAGAAAAGTGAAGAAAATGAAAAATTTTGAGCAAAGAAAAAAAAAAGAAAAAGAAAAACAAAGCTCGCAAGGTTGAAAACCCGGAAGGGCGGCCTTGGCAAAAGTTAGAGCTCAAAAGGAGAGGTTAATACCCGAGTGAACCCAACCCGAACTACGTAAGGCTTGATTCCCATGTTTGGGATACGTAGGCAACTTCATTCTGAAGTCCAGCCATAAACACTTCCAAATCGATTGTGTCCATGTAATGGTTTTGACCATCTTTGTCTTCTCTGTATCCGAGAGTTCGGTTGTGGTCGTCACTTTGAGAACTGATTACAGTGTGCTGCGGTGCTATTCAAACAAGGGGCAACTTTTCGTTGCCATACAGTGTGCTGCGGTGCTATTCAAACAAGGTGCAACTTTCTGTTGCTGTGCAGTGCCATTCAGACAATGAGCAATTTTCCATTGTTTTGGATCTGAGGTTGTGCATCTCAAGAGTAAATTATGTGTTGGTCGAGCAATGGCCATTTGTAAAAATAGTTTTTGAGGATTTTTAATGAGGTTGACTAATTTTCTCTCGAAAATTATTCCATTTTTTTTCAAAATTGGACCATTTCTTGGACCCGAAAAAGGAAAATTTTCAGTGCTCACAACCTGACTTGCATGATTTCAAATCAAAAAGTTGAACAAGTATGTTAATCTAACTCTCATGTTGGTCAAAATTGTTTTAGTAGAAAGCCAAAACAAAAAAATGGTCAAAATGATGAACTAGGGGCACAGTTGAGTCAGGTGTTCTGTCTTTTCCCCATTGTTAAGATACTTGCCAAGAAGGGCACTCTACCTCCCGGAAAAGAGGACAGCTAAAGCTAACAACAAAGGGCTGAAAGCTCTCTCATCCTCCAAGCAATGAGGTATCAAGCCAAGTGCGAAGCACGAATTGGAATGGATCAAGATACTCCACTCCCTCATCCGGGGCATCGACTAGACGTCACCGGAAGAAATAGCCGCGAGCTGATAATGTTGGGCATGAGCCCGCAACTCCTTGTTTATCCATCAACCACCCTGGGGAGGGATGAAAAATGAGAGATTAAAGAATAGAGAGATGTGCGCTGAGAGAAAAAGTGAGAAAAGGGCTTTTTCAGAAAAACAGAGCCTGAGGGCAAGTGATGTGAGAAACACAAATTAGAAAGGGTGGGAAACAATACTCGAAGAAACTGGCTTCCTGTGAACCGAGAGGTCTCTAGCCATTCGAATACGTCTGTGTGTCGTATCTTTTATTTTGTTTGTCTCGATTCTTGCTTTGAGTTGTTTCGAGTGTTTCTCAATGTGTTTAGGTTGTCTGCCTTTGGTTTTCCGTTGTTGAGTCGTTTTTGCTGTGGTCAGCCGTAGGCTCAATACCCGGTCCAAAACTTATTTCTTAATTTCAAAATGATTTGTTTTGTGCTTAAAGTGCTATGCCATGCTCCACATTTGTGCAAAACAGGATTCATTCTTTCATAAAACCGCAGGGTTCAACCCAGGTCATGTTAGAACAGTAGAACCAGGACCTATCTGAAGCTGTATAGGTTCCAGGCTGCAAAGCAAAAGAAAAGAGAGAAAATTTGGACCATCTGTTTTTGTTTCAATTTCTGCAAGTTCCGTCTTTGCATCCCGTGTGTTCAAAATGAACAGAGTACTGTGTTATGGGCTGAGTGTTCAGAATGGGCTGTGTGTTCAGAATGAGCTGTGTGTTCAGAGTGAGTAGTGTGCTGTATGAGCTGTGTGCCGAATAAACAAAGTACTGTGTTGTGAGCTGTGTGTTCAGAATGAGCAGTGTTCAGAATGGGCTTTGTGTTCAGAATGAGCAGTGTCCTGTATGAGCCATGTGTTCAAAATGAGCAGAGTACTATGCCGTATGAGCTATGTGTTCAAAGTGAACAGAATGTTGTGTTGACTGTTTCGATGCCAGAACAGTGATCAGAAGTGCTCTCCCTGAGCACCGTCCCTGCCGAAGGCATCTTGGTTGTGTTTACAATGAGTTCCTAGGAGATCAATTGCGACGATGGAAACTAGAGTTCGAATGGTTGTCGCTTAGAACACAAAGGTTTCGAATTTTCGAGACTAAAGTCTGGTTTGAATACCCAGGAGAGTATCCTCGGCTTGAAATCTGTATGGAAGCCCCATAGGTTGAGGCAGCGGGTTTGCGCCTCGATTCTGGATACCGATCCAACCTAGTCTGTCACCCCGTTGAAGAATAGGGAAAGTTGTGAACATGATCAGGAAGAAAAGCCGCATTCGTGGTTTCCCCAGCAGATGTTAATCCTTGTTAGCATTTCAGCACCTTTGTACTGTGAGTTGAAGGTAAGTGTTCGAGGAATACGAGGGGGTCCAAGTTAGAGTAGAGCGGTTTATCGCCACTCACCCCTTGAGGTGCTTTCTAAAGCGCCGCTTTGTCCGTTTATTGCATTCCTTTAGTATCATGCATTATATTGCATTGTACCTATCAGTTTCTTTCTCATTTATGCACGGTATTGTATGTACTGTTCATTCAGAGAAGTTCCGGTTCAGTTTGACTGATACCTTTCTCCTCTCGCGTTTGGCGTGCGTTTGGATGCCTTTCCTCTCTTGCGTGCGATACGTTGAGAGATGCTCCCTTTCCTCTCTCGCGTGTGATATGCTGAGAGGTTTTCCCTTTCCTCTCTCACATGTGCTACACTGAGAGATGCTTTCTTTCCCCTCTCGTGTGTGCTACGCTAGGAGGTTTTCCCTTTCCTCTCTCGCGTGTGCTACGCTGTGAGGTTTTCTCTTTTTTCTCTCTTGCGTGTGCTACGCTGAGAGGTTTTCCCTTTCGTCTCTCACGTGTGATACGCCGAGAGGTTTTCTTTCTTTTTCCAAAACACGGGGATATGTCCCTATGTTTCTCTTTCTTTCTGGAACACGGGGATATGTCCCTATGTTTCTTCTTTTTCTAAAACATGGGGATATGTCCCTATGTTTCTCTTTCTTTCCGAAACACAGGGATACGTCCCTATGTTTCTCCCTCTGTTCCATTTCTCACACGATTTTAGCGTGTTTGGAATTTATCTCAGGTTGCGTCGTGTACGCGCATAGGCAGGTTGTTTTGGACCTCCTCTCACGATTTCAGCGTGGTTTGAGTGTCCCATTCCTCACACGATTTCAGCGTGTTTGGAATTTATTCCAGGTTGCGTCGTGTACGCGCCTGGGCGGGTTGTTTTAGACCTCCTCTCACAATTTCAGCGTGGTTTGAGTGTCCTTTTCCTCACACGATTTTAGCGTGTTTGGAAATTTTCTCAGGTTGCGTTGTGTACGCGCCTGATTGTTTGATTTTGAACCTCCTCTCACGATTTCAGCGTGGTTTGAGTTTCCTTTTCCTCACACGATTTCAGCATGTTTGGAATTTGTTTTGGACCTCCTCTCAAGATTTCAGCATGGTTTGAGTGTCTTTTTCCTCACACGATTTCAACGTGTTTGGAAATTTTATCAGGTTGCATTGTGTACACTCCTGATTGTTTGTTTTTGGACTTCTTCTCACGATTTCAGCGTGGTTTGAGTGTCCTTTTCGTCACACGATTTCAGCGTGTTTGGAAATTTTCTCAGGTTGCGTTGTGTACGTGCCTGATTATTTGTTTTTGGACCTCCTCTCACGATTTCAGCGTGGTTTGAGTGTCCTTTTCCTCGCACGATTTCAGCGTGTTTGGAATTTGTCTCAGGCTACGTTGAGCACGCTCCTGATTGGTTGTTTTTCCTCCCCTCATGATTCCAACGTGGTTGGAATTTGTCCCCCTTTGCATCTACTGTGTGTCCATCCATTACTTGCATTGTGCATGCATTTTATCACGCTATTTTGCGCATCGCGCTATTTTACACTGTGTCCATTACTTGCATTGTGCATGCATTTTATTACGCTATTTTGCGCATCGCGCTATTTTGCGCTGTGTCCATCACTTGCATTGTGCATGCATTTTATCGCGCTATTTTGCGCATCACGCTATTTTGCGCTGTGTCTATTACTTTCATTGTGCATGTATGTTATCGCGCTGCTTAGCACATCGCACTGTTTTATGCATTACATAGTTTCATTCGCGCTATCTTGTGCACCTTACCTGCACTTGTTAGTGCATTGCATTGTTTTGCACCCCTTTCTACATTGTTATGCGCCACACTTCGGTTGCATTGTCATGCATCCCTTCCGCATTGTTATGCGTCACACTTAGATTGCATTATTTTGCATCCCTTCCGCATTGTTATGCATCACACTTAGGTTGCATTGTTTTGCATCCCTTCTGCATTGTTATGCTTCACACTTAGGTTGCATTGTTTTGCATCCCTTCTGCATTGTTATGCATTACACTTAGGTTGCATTGTTTTGCATCCCTTACTGCATTGTTATGCGTCACACTTAGGTTGCATTGTTTTGCATCCCTTACCGCATTGTTATGCGTCACACTTAGGTTGCATTGTTTTGCATCCCTTCCGCATTGTTATGCGTCACACTTAGGTTGCATTGTTTTGCATCCCTTCTGCATTGTTATGTGTCACACTCATGTTGCATCGTCATGCATCCCTCCACTTGCGTTGTCACGCACTTTTCACTTGCATTGCTATGCATGTTTCTAACGATATTGTACCTGTTGAGTTTCTTTCTTTCGTAGGCACGATATTGTATGTACTGTTCATTTGAAGCTGGCGCGACCAGACAAACCGGATGGTATTGTATGCACTCCGTGTGAGACGTAGCGAGAATTGTATAATTCTCTTACATCCTTTCTGCATGTAATGTAGTTTGTTTTGTATTCGCTTGCTTAAAACTGTTGCATTTATTGTGTGTATTTGCTTCATTACAACTTTCTTTGCATGATCAGAAGTTATGTTTAGCATCTTGCATTGTCTTTTGCATCTTGCCCCACCCTGCGGGCGCATCTCTTTATTATCTTGCCTGTTTGTCTAAGGTTTCGGTCTTGTCAAAAATGGGTCGTCTCTGGGCTTTGACATTCACTCCTGTCACTTATGACTTTCGAGTTCTGTCAAAAAGGGACAACTATAGACACCCCATTTTTGACCGACCTTAAGACTCAGACATCATCGATTGAGGGCTCGGTGATGGTTCATGTTGTGCTCATTTAGAGGTTTCGGAGTTTTTGGTGAGAGCCTTGCCTCCAAGCCTCTGAACCTTTTTTGCTTTGGCTCGGTTTGTGGACCGAATCTTGTTTTCTCTTCCTGGAGGGAGGGAGTGGTCTTGTTGACCATCTCTTTGTGGTCGTAGACCACTTTTCGTGGTCGTAGGCCACTTTTCCCGTTTGGAGACTAGTTTCCAATTTTTGGAGCCTTCGGCCGCGCGCCTTGTCTCGGGACCGCTTAACGTTCTCCGTTTGGTGTGGTTTTTGAACCACACCTTGTTGCCTCTTCCTAGAGGAACACTGTGGTCCAGGAGACCACTTTTGTGGTTGCATAACACTTTTGATGATTGTCAGCTAGTTTTCGGGGCTTTCAGCCGCGTGCTTTGCCTCCCGATCTCTCGTCTTGCATCCGTTTTGGTTTGTTTTTTGTACAAACCTTGTTTTCCTTGTTTGGAAGGTGGTACAAGGGTGGGAGACCACTTTTTCTCCTTGGAGACCACTTTTCCATCTGCCAGCCAATTTTCTGGTCGGATAACTGGCTTGCTTGGTCTTTGGGCCACATTTTCTGGTCGGCCACCACACCTTTGCATTGTTTTCAGGCCCTGGGCCCTTCCCACCATGGCCGACTAGTTGTTGCTTTGAGAGACCACTTGAAGTGGTCGGCTGCTTTTTGGCACCTTTTTGGAGATATTTTCCTCCAGCTCTGGAGGGCATTTGGGCTATCGTGTATGGAGGGATTTGGTTGAAGATTACCTTCTCTAAGAAGCTTTGCCTTTTAGTTTCTATAAGAGGAAGGCTCCTCCTTCCTCCTCTAGGTTCAGAAACTTGAGGCTTGAGAGATAGATATACACTTGTATCTATTCTTCCTTGTTTGTTCTCATTTTGTGCCTTAAAGTATTATTTTGTCTTAGTTTAACACACAAGCACACACTCAAACACCTTCCTTTGGTTGCTGAGGTGCTAAGGGGTTGTTTTTGGTGTTCTTGGACTGGTTTAAGCTTAAAGAACTTGCTAGAGTTGCAGTTGTAAAGGAGGTCTTCAAGGGTGAGTATTTGACCTTTAAAAGCCCCTTTGTTGCTTAAGCTTTTAGCCCTTCTTGCATATGTTTTTAAGCTTAACTCTTAACTAGAAAAATCTCTATTTTTGCATGCTTAAAATAGTTGTTTAAGGTCACTTTTTTCGTTTGGGGTGATTTACCCCCTCTTAGGCCTTGTTAGGCCTTGTTTTGAGCCATCCCTTTAGGCTCTTGTTGAAGCCTTTGCATGACCTTTCTACCATTGAAATCCAGAGGATTTTCAATGGTGGAAAGGTAGTTTTGGTGTCTTAAATAGGAGAGGGTCATCCCCTCTCCTTGTATTTTGTTTACTTGCTTCATATGCCTCATGTTTGAGCATCTTTGTTAAGCTTTTGTTGGCCATATCTTAGCTTGTATTTGTGGTTATTTTGCTGAGGCATACCACTATTTTTGTTTGGTTTGGTCACTCCATGCATGGTTAATACACTTGTAGTGTAAATCACACAAACTAGCTTTGTATGCTTCATGAAGTAGCATGTCATTCTAGCTTGTTTTCTTTCCATTTCAGCATGTTTTTGGTGATGTTTTGCCATGTCATGACTCTGTTTTGGTTTGGTTTGGTTGGCCCTTGCATGCTCCATACACTTGTAGTACAATTCCATGAAATAGCCTAACATGCATCATGCTTTGACATGTCATTGTAGCATGCTTTTGGCTTAACTTCAAGAAGATTTTGTTCATGTTTTACCATGTCTGAGATCTGATTTGTGTTGTTTTGGTCATGCATGACTTGCTTTGTATAGCTATAATGCATTCTAGCTTGTTAGCTTTGAGTATTGAGTCCACTAGCATGCGTTGCTTGGCCTATTTGAATGATTTGGTATCATTTGTTATGTAATTTCAGTCCATGTTTCATGGCCATGCACTTACATTTGTCACTTACTCAATGCGTTGGAGGTTTGCCCCTTTATGCCTTAACATGACCCATTGCGCATGCCTTCATGCCTAAGCTTGCGAGCTATCATTTCAATGTGCTTTTGGGGTTATGTTGCCATGATATAACTTTGATTTTTGTTGGTTGAGTCATCTCATGCTTCGTCTTGGTAGGTGTAGTGTAATCCACCCTATTTGCCTTGCATATTCCATGCTTTATGCCCTTCATGCTAGCATATTTTGGCTTCCTTCCATGCATGTTTTAGACTCATTTTGGCATGATCTAGGATTGTTTTAGGTTTCCCTTACCATATGCTTCATGTTTTGCATAGCTATAGTGTAAGTGCTCTTGCTAGCTTCAAGCTTTGGGCACCATAGCATGCTTCATTTGTGTTGTGTACATAATTTGGCATCATTCATCATGTTATTTCAGAGTGTGTAGCATTTCCATGTTCCCACTTCTTCCACCCTTTGAGTGCCTCTATGGGTTGTGCATTTATTGACTTGTTTATGGCCTAGTGTGTATGCTTGCATGCCTAAGCCTTTGAGCCTCCATCTTAGCATGTTTTGGTCCATGTTTAGACCTACTTGAGCTCTGTTTGTGATTGGTTCATGCATATTTTCCATGTATTGCATGCCTCTTTTGTAGTCCTCTTTATTAGTTTTCATGCTTAAGGACCTTCGCATGCTTTACTTGCTTTGTTTGAATGATTTGGCATCATTTCTTACCTCATTTCAGTGCACTTAGTATTGTTACACTTCCATGTTTGTCACTCTTTGAGCACTCTTGAGAGTTGTGCTCTTAGGCCTAGTTGGTGAGCCAATTGGCATGCATGCTTGTATGTGTTTTCGATGCCTTCATTTTAGCATTATGGCCACTGTTTTGACATGACTGAGGTCTATCCATTCCGGTTTAAGTCCATTGTGTTTGCGGTTTGCATGTTGTTGCATGTTTGGTGTATTGCATATTGTTGCCCTTGGTGCATTGCATTGTGCATGCATGCATTACATTGTGTTTAGAACCTTATGATTGCCTTGCATTGAGTATGCCATCTAGTTCCTAGCATTTAGCATTGTGTATGCCATGTTATCCCTTGCATTGTGTATGCTATGTTGTTAGTTGCATTGTGTATGCCATGTAGTTGCATTGCATGTTTGCCATGTTACTTATTGCATTGTGTTTGGAATAGGTGTTAGTCCAAACACGGGAAACGAGGGACGTTTCATACTTAAAGTGATGAAACGTGCCTTAATTCCCGGTCACCGACGCTCTTGATCATACATGATAGAGTTCTAGGCTTTATGTGTTTACTTGTTCATTCATTTTACATTGAGTTATGCAACTTCGCCGCTCGGCCATCATGCATGGAAATGCGCGAGTCGAGAACTACACTCCTTTAAGTTCATGACATGATAGGGAGAGTGGTTGTGCACACATATCTTGCAAATATATTGCCATGCCCTTTCTTGCTCTCTGTTGCAGCAAAGTGGGATCCAGCAGCAACAACTGGTCGGCCAGCCAGAAAAACTAGCTGGCCGACCACTTTTTCTGTCCAGCCACTTTTTCTGTCCAGCAACAACAAAAAGTGGTTGGTAGGTATCTGAAGAGACCAAAAGTGGTCGACCAGCCTCCCACAGGTCTCCCAAGATGGAGTTTCAGCTTTCTGGAGCTTGGTGCAAGTTTCTGAGAGCAATTGAAAACAGAGGCAAATCGGGGCATCGCATTGGATTTCCAAACGAGGCGACCGGGCTTGCATGCATTCCTCTCCCTCTGAGGCTCCTGATTTACTGCTTTCCTTAGCTGCCATGCTTAGATAGATAGCTTTTGCTTTGGTTTGTACCTTAATAGTTAATGCATTTAGCTATTTCAATTTGTTTTGTAATAATTAGTTAACTATGATTAGTTAATTAATTTGTTTTGTAATAATTAGTTGAATTAGCTTATATTAGCTAGTTAGCTTTTTATTCGGTTCCTCCTGCGAGAGGGCATATTGTTGTAATAAGCGTGCGTGTGTGTGATGCATGTCTTCCAATCCCCATTTCTTTCTCCGTTTTACTTAACCACTTACGATGGTTAGTTTTAGGACATGTTTCATTTAGCATACCTTATCCTCGCATGTTTGCATCATTCATCTGTATTGCATACACTGGGCTTGGCGCATCATACTAACTGCATTGTATTTCAATTCATGTTTGAATACATGTATCAAGTTGCATTTCATATACCATTCTAGAATAGCCGAGCCTATTTTAGTTGCATTTTCGCATGTGTTGCATTAGCCATCTTAACATGAACTAGGGTCATACATGATTTCTAACTAGTTCTTTGTTTTGGCTCGAAGTACATTGTGAGTGTTTACGCTTTAGCATACTGCATGTGTGTTAATGTTGCCATGAAAGCATGCTTGCCATGAGGGTAATTGCTTATGTGATTAACTGTCTGAATGCCTGTGGGTGAAGGTTGGATTACTTGAATTGGAACAATTCATTGAAATCCGCATTTTAGCCTACTTGCGAGTAGCAAACTTTAAACTATTTTTGCAAACGGATATGCAATGTTTTGTTCCAAATTAGGCGATCTAGTCTATACTTGTTTGCTGTGCACATCATGTAGTAAGATTAGCTAATTAGCCGGAATAAGAACACATGTGTTTTCAAAAACAAGATATCATGCTTAGTACAGGCTCATCTTTGATCGGGCGAGCGGGAGTGCTCATTGCATGACCTTCCTCTCTCGTACCCAAGTTCCCGAGCCGAGACAACTTTAGTGATGACGGACACGTGGCCTTAGGCACGAGTCAGGGTTTTCTAAATTCCCCCAAAATAAAATATTTAGGTGGCGACTCTGTATCTGGCAAAGCAATCCATGTTTGGCACTTCTTTATAAAAATCAGTTTTCCAAAACGATTTGTCGGATTTGGACTCTTTTTTGATTTATCGGTCTCACATCGCACATTGTGAGATTAGATTCAGAACCGTGACATTTGAGTCCGAACTGTAGTAGCTCAGAGAACAAAATGAGAATTCGCGCCCCCTCGCAAGTGCGCGCGGATATCGGAGGGTTCCCGGGAGCGCGTCCACACCATCTAGCTGATTTGGCAGAGACATTCGGCATTCTTCAAAAATACAGAATGAGGCTAAATGCCTCCAAATGTGCATTCGGTATCAGATCCGGCAAATTCCTAGGCTACATCGTTAACCACCGCTGAATCGAAGCCAACCCAAGTTAAATTACAGCAATTCTAGTACTTGGCTCTCATCGGTCGGTCAAAGAGGTTCAGAAGCTGATGGGAATGACCGCCGCACTCAACAGGTTCATTAGCCGTTCCACAAATCGCTATCGACAATTCTTTCATACACTTCGACAAGGTAAAGCTTTTGAATAAACCCCTAAGTGCCAGGCCGCTTTGGACGGCTTGAAGACTTATCTCCTGTCAGAACCACTCTTGGCAACACCTTCGGCTGGCGATCCGCTCATTTTGTATCTAGTAATGTCCGACTGGGCGGTCAGCACCGTACTGTTAAAGGAAGAACTTGGGGAGCGGCGGCCAGTTTACTATGTGAGCAAAGCAATGGCTGATGCCGAAACACGTTATCCTCCTTTGGAAAAACTCATCCTTGCTCTCGTCATGGCTGCAAGAAAATTGATGCATTACTTTTAGGGGCATACCATTGGAATACTAACGGATTATTCCCTCCGATTGGTGCTCCGTAGCATGGAAGCATCAGGGCGCGTTTCAAAATGGGCTCTGGAACTCGGCCAATATGATATCCAATTTCTGCCCAGAACTTCAATCAAGGGGCAAGTGCTCGCCGACTTTGTAGCCGAATTCACGGGATCCCTCATCGATTTTAAGTTTGATCAAATTCAACCTAAGCCCAACTGAAGGATATACGTTGGGAATATTTGGCAGATGTACTGTGACGGGTCATCCAACCAATGTGGCAGTGGGGCAGGCGTAGTAATCATGACCCCTAAAGGGGCAATAATTGAGTAGACTGTCAAACTGGGCTTTGATGCGTCGAATAATGAGGCCGAATAGGAGGCATTGTTAACCGGCCTACGAAATGCACTTCACCTTGGTGCACAGCGTCTGCTTATTTTTTGTGACTCAAAACTAGTCATTAGCTAGTTGAAGGGGGAATATGCAGCAAAAAATGACCGCATGGCAGCCTACATGAAACGGCGAATGCTTTACTCGCGAAATTTCGATCATCATGAATTGAATCAAATAACCCGGGATCAGAACATGCATGCGGACCCCCTGGCTTGCCTAGCCTCCGCCATCAACTCAGAAATTAAATGGACAATTGAAGTAGGATTCTTCCTTGAGCTGAGCATTGCCTCTTCTGAATCAATTCAGATCAACATCATTGAACCAGGTCCAAGTTAGATGGACCCTATCACTGCATTCTTATCTTCCGAGCCACTCCCGACATACAAGAAAAAGCACACAAACTGCGAAACAAAACTCTGCGATACTGTAGACACCCCATTTTTGACCGTCCTCAAGACTTGGACGTCACTGATTGAACGCTCAGTGATCACCCTTGTTTGTGTTCGTCTTGAGTTCCCGGAAGCCCTGGTAGCACGCCTCGTCTCAGGATCTCTCGACTTGACTGTTTTGTGGTTGGTTTGGCACCAAACACTTGTGTTTTGCCTTTGAGAGGCAGGGTAGGGTTTGTAGACCATCCCCACCCATCACCGGCCAAGGCTTGAGGCCACCGGCTGTGTTTTGTGGCCACCGGCCAAATGTTTGGCCAGCCGGCACTATAGATGGCCGGCCGGCTATCTTTTTTTTGGTCAATTGCATCTTTGGCCGACCTACTACTGTGCATCTGCTTTTCCAGATATTTTCTCACAGCTGGCATGCATTTGGCTCCCCTCCATACACGTGTATAGAGGGATCTCCTTCTATTTAGCTTCCTTTGGAAGCTTTACAAGAGGGAGTTGTCTATAAGAGGAGCTCCCTCTCTCTTGCATCAGGGGTTAGACATTTTAGACAGCCATTTTTAGGGTTTAAGTTCTAGGGTTAGGGTTTGGTTCATATCCTATCTCTATATCTCTCTCTAGTGTGTGTTTTGTCTTATTTTTGCTCACAAACACCCACCATCACACCATCTCTTGGAGCTGAGGCCTTTGAGGGTTGATTTTGGAGTTTTGGAGCTGGTTTCAACCTAAAGAAGCTGCTGGAGCTCCATTGTTGAAGAAGGTCTACAAGGGTAACCACTTTTCCCTTTTATTCCCCTTTTTTGCAAAGCTTTTTAGCCTATCTTGCACCTGTTTTTGAGCTTGGTGTATAACACATAAAAGTTCTGTTTTTTAGTGCTCTAAATAGTTGGTTAAGGTTGCTTTAAGCTTTGGGGTTGTTTGACCCCTCTTTAGGCTTGTTAGGCCCCATTTTGTGCCATTTTGAGTGAGCTCCGGGACCATAGTGTTTGGGCCTCCTCACCACTAAAATCTTGAGAGATTTCAGAGGTAAGGATGGTGCCTTGGGGTCCTAGAAAGGAGAGGGGCCACCCCCTCTCCTTGTTGTCCTTAAAAAGGACCATTTTTGCCTCTTGAGGGAGCACCATGTTTAAGTGTGTGTTGGCCATGCCTTAGCTGATTTTCATGCTTATTATATCATAATATGCTTCTGTTTTTAGTTGGTTTTGGTACACCATGCTTGCTTAGCATACATGCCTTGTAATGCCATTTTGTTGCCTTAACATGCATCTAGGTTTTAACCCTTGTTCAAGCATGTTTTAAGCCTAGCTTTGTGAAGCTTTTCTGCTTTTCTTGCCATGTTTAAGGCCTGTCCTTGGCTGTTTTGGTCGACCAAGGCTTGCATTGCTTAGCTCCTTTGCATTTTGGCTTGTAAGCCTTTGAGTTTTGGACCTTATTGCATGCCATGCTTGTCTTGGTCATTTGGTTTGGCACCATTTTAGCATGATTTCAGAGCTTTCCATTGCATGCTAATTGTCCATGTTAGTATCTTCTTAAGTGTGCTTAGAAGTTGCTTTTTATGCTTGAATGTTGGTCCATGTTTTCATGCATGTTTGTGTGTCAATTAGCCCTCATTCCTTAGCATCTTGGCCAATGTTTTAGGCCTAGTTAGGGCTGCCTAAATCATGTTTAAGTCCATCTATTTATTTGTTGCATGTACTCCTTGTATGTTATAGCATATTGGTGAGTTGTTGCATGATTGAACTTGCATGATTGAATGAAGTCACATGCTTACTTGCATGCTTAAACACCCACATTGTGCCTTGCATGCTTGTTGGTTGCATTGTCTCGTGCCTTGCATGTTTTGTATGCTTCTTTGCATTTCCATGTTGCATACTAGCCAACATGCTTAGGATTGCATTGCACAAGCATGCATGCTAGACCTCTTGAAATGAGTATGATAGAGGTTGGGCCTCCTTGTGTGTTTATTTGGTTTGCATTTCATTTGAAATTAAAAATGCATACTCGATTCTTTGGGCCATCATGCATGGAAATGCGTGATTGGTGGTCCGAGAATCAAGGCTCATGTCCCTTTGAGTCATAAACATGATAAGGGATGTGATTAGTGCATACATTGCTTGAAATGCATTGCCATGCCAAGTATTGCCCTCTGCTGCTGTCAAACCAGATTTTGCAGGAACTTTTGTCCGGCCGGCTATCCTTAGTGCAGACCGGCCATCTTTGTTGGCCAGTGGACCAAATTTGTGGCCGGTGACCATTCTACATGGCCGATGGTGTTCTCCTTCAGCTGGTGGTGTTCCCCAGCATCCAGAGAGCAAACCTTGAGACTTTGGCAGTCATCAGAAGAACAGAGCAGGGAAAACAGAGGCATCTTGTGCATGGTGGCGGATTTCCGAGCAAAACCGAGCGCGCACTGCATCGAGCCCTCTCCCCGAGGCTGCTGTTTATTGCTTAAATTAGATTAATTAATTTGCTTAATTAATTTAGTTGGTCTGTAATAATTAATTAGCTAGGATAGTTAATTCATTATCCGAATTGTATTATTCTTTCGGTCCCTCCGAGCGAGGGCAAATTTGTAATAAGTGTGGGTGAGTGTGTGCATGTCTTCCAAACCCCACTTCTTTCTCCCTTTTACTTACCTGCTTTGATGGTTAGTATTAGGTCATGTTTAATTTAGCATACCTTATGCTATGCATGCGTGCATCATTCATCAGTATTGCATGCACCGGGCTCGGCGCATCATGCTAATTGCATTATATTTCAAAACAAACTTGAATACATGCTACTTGTGCATTTCATATGCCATCCCTAGATTAGCCGAGCCTATTCTAGTAACATTTCGTATGCGATACATTAGCTACTTAACATGAACTAGGGTCACGCATGATTGCTACCTAGTTTACTGTTTTGGCACGGAGTACACTGTAAGTATTTTATGCTTTAGCATCTCACATGAGTGTGAATGTTAACATGACAGCATGCTTACCATGTGGCTAGATGCTTACGTGTTATAAACTGCCTGAATGCCTGTGGGTGAAGATTGGATTGTTTGAGTTGGAATAACTCATTGAAATCCGTATTTTAGCCTACTTGCGAGTAGCAAATTCCAAAGCGTTTTTCAAACAAACGGATATGCAATGCTTGTTTCCAAATTAGGCAATCTAGTCTATACTTTTGTGTTGTGCGCATCACCTAGTAATTCTAGCTAATTAACTGGAGTAAGAACACATAACTTTTTCAAAAACGGATATCATGGTTAGTAGAGGCCGATCTTCGGATCGGGCGAGAGGGGGTGCTCATAGTTGACCTTCCCCAATCGTACCCAAGTTCCCGAGCCGAGGCAACTTTGGTGATAATGGACACGTGGCCTTTGGCACCGAGTCAGGGTTTCCTAAATTTCCCCAAAAATAAAATATTTAGGTGGCGACTCTGTATCTGGCAAAGCAGTCCATGTTTGGCACTTCTTTTCTAAAAATCTGTTTTCTCAAAACGATTTGCCGGATTTCGACTCTTTGGTTCAGATTAAGAACCGTGACAAATCGAGTCCGAACTGTAACCCGCGTGAGTCCCCTTGCGGATCTGTTACAGATACTACTTGGATTTGCAGGGAAAGCTCTACAAAAAATCCTTTTCTGGTCTGTACCTAGAATGTGTTCATCCGGATAAAGTCAAGGAACTTTTGGCTGAAATACATGAAGGAAGTTGTGGTGCCCATTCTGGCGAGCGTTCTTTAGCCCATTGAGCCGTAACAAAGGGATACTATTGGCTGACCATGAGAACAGATGCCGAGTGTTATGTCAAGAAATGTGAACAATGCCAAAAGTTTTCCCCTTTAACTCATTTGCCTACCGAGGAGTTAAGTTCTATCACTAGTCTTTGGCCGTTCGCTCAACGGGGACTTGATATCGTCGGACCATTGCCATGGGTCCCAGGGAACAAGCGATTCTTGATTGTCGCGACAGACTACTTTACAAAATGGGTCGAAGCGGAGGCACTAACACATATTCGAGATACTGATGTTAAGCGTTTCATATGAAAAACATCATACCGCGATTTGGCATACCAAGAGCACTTGTTTCGGATAATGGCTCCCAGTTTGATTGTGGCGTTTACTGAGAGTTATGCAGCACGTATGGTATACAGCCCTATTTTTCTTCGTCGGCCTATCCACAAAGCAATGGTCAAGCGGAGGCCTCTAACAAAGTCATTCTGGACGGCATCAAAAAAAGGTTGGAGAGAGCTAAAGGCAGATGGGTCGAAGAGCTACCCAGTGTGTTGTGGGCTCATCGCACTACACCAAGGCGGTCCACTGGGGAAACGCCGTTCACCCTACGCTTTGGAACCCAAGCAACCATCCCTCTGGAGATCAGCCTGCCCACTCTGAAAACGAAGGTTTTTGACTTAGGCCGTAATGACATGATGTTGGCATTGGACTTGACTCTGATTGAAGAACGCCGAGACTGTGCCCTTGCTTCAATGGCACGGTAGCTCGCTAAATCATATAATCAACATGTACAATTGCATCGTTATACACCTGGAGAATTGGTCCTCAAGAAAGTGCTTCCCGCAACTAGAAATTTCGTTGCTGGAAAGTTAGGTCCCAATTGGGACGACCCCTATCAGGTTAAATTGATCACCGGCACAGGGGCATATCGGCTCAAAGACATGTTTGGAAGAAGTCTGCCACATCCCTGGAATTCCACGCATTTGCGTAAATTTTATCATTAACCCAACTTGTAGGGCATGGTAGCTTGTTTTGAATTTTCTCTATATATAACTTTCATTTTCCTAATGCAATGCCTCTTTTCTCCTTGCTTTGTGAATTTTGGTTTGGTAACATAAGCTTCCGAATTCGGAGCGCCCTTCGTGGATATCACGATTGGCCAAGACATAAGCCTCCGAATTCGGAGAATGACACGTTTGGGCTGAATAAGCCTCCGAATTCGGAGCGCCCTTCGTGGATATCACCATTGGCCAAGAAAAGCCTTCGAATTCGGAGCGCTATCCATGAATGACACGTTTGGGCTGAATAAGCCTCCGAATTCAGAGTGCCCTTCGTGGATGTCACGATTGGCCAAGACATAAGCCTCCGAATTCGGAGCCCCATTCGTGAATGACACGTTTAGGCCGAATAAGCCTCTGAATTCGGAGTGCCCTTCGTGGATGTCACGATTGGCCAAGACATAAGCCTCTGAATTCAGAGCCCCATCCGTGAATGACATATTTGGGCTGAATAAGCCTCCGAATTCGGAGCCCTATCCGGGAATGACACGTTTGGGCCGAATAAGCCTCCTAATTCGGAGCGCCTTTTGTGGATATCACGATTGGCCAAGAAAAGCCTTCGAATTCGGAGCCGCATCCGTGAATGACATGTTTGGGTCGAATAAGCCTCCGAATTCGGAGCACCCTTTGTCGACCTCATAATTGGCAAGCGCAAACGCGATTGACAAAGTAATAGGTGAAGGTCACGACTTAATTTACAAACATTGATTGAAACAATATACAGACATTCAAAATAAAATGTTTCGTTAAATAGATCGTGAATACATAATTTGCATTAAATTTGCATCAAAACGGAACAATGTGTTCAATAAATTGCATTAAATGTGCATTAAATTTGTAACTCCTAACATATAAAACAAATCCTGAATACATTATTCGGCACCATCTTCGTCGTCGGTCTTCTTGGCTTCGTAAGCCGCAAAGGGAGACCTGTAACTCTGATACAAGGGCGACGCCGAATTCACGCCCATGCCCTGTAGAGCCTTGGTCCACCCATGCTTGAATCCATGATTTTCGCATCGACAGACCTCCTCGGCTAGCTTTTCCTTCGTCTTCTCTATACCAATTTTTCGACCGTCAAAAAATCCCTCAGTATAGGCCTTCATCCTTATCGCTTCTCTCGCGAACATGCTCGCCGTATCTCGGTCAGTAATGGCATGATTTAAAAGTCGTTAGGTCACTCTTTCCTCCACAATCGAGTTAACTTCACCTACCGATTGAGTTTCGGCAGTTTTTGCCTTTTTTAGTTCACGCTCGGCTTTCTCTGCGCGAGCTTCTAAGTTCCGAATGCGCTCGTCTTTTTGCTCTATCTCTCGTCGAGCGGCACGTAGATGCATGCCAATTTCATAAGAGGTATATAGCCCTTTCACCGCTCCATGGACGCCCTCCTGAAAAACTTCGAAATCAGGCCGGCTGACCATCGACTGTTGGACTTCTGGCGGAAAAATCTGTCGAGCAAATTCAACTGCCACATTTGGGTCGCGGATAATCGAATCCGCTTTCATCATCGGTTTGTTCCCAATGAAGACCAAAAAACTCAACGGGCGCGGTGGCCCACTGGTTTCATTTTGCGAATAAGGGGAGTTCCCCCGTTGTTGCCTCTCCTTCCTGGGTGACCTACTTCGACGATGCGGAGAGTGATGCCTCTCATGCTCCCTCGACGTCCTACTTCCCGTTCGCAAAGGTTCGCCACCTCGATTCATCGCTAAATCCAGCTCAGCCAGTGTCTTACCCTCCCCTCTGCTGTTGAAGAATAGTCTTCTTGACATCCAAATTTGTCCTGCCTAATTCGACGCAATGCTCATTTCCCTATTGTAATCTGTTGAGTTTGAACACAAAAATAGAACCTACGCACAAGCAGCCCCCACCCCTCTTATTAATCACGGGTGCAGCGTTCCCAAAGCGATCTCTTCAATGCTCTGCGCCATGAACAACCGATGTTCGGCATTTCTGTTCATTAGCTGGGGCAAGGGCAGTTTCATTAATCAGCTGGGGCAAGGGAAAATTAATTGATCTATTCGGCCTAGTATCAGTGCCCTGCGCCGAAAAGATAGTGTGCCCCAGCCAATCCATGAACTTCCGATATTCGGCGGTCTTGTTCATTAATCAGCTGGGGCAAGGGCAGATTAATTGATCTATTCGGCCTAGTATCAGTGCTCTGCGCCGAAAAGATAGTGTGCCCCAACCAATCCATGAACTTCCGATATTCAGTGGTCCTGTTCATTAATCAGCTGGGGTAAGGGCAGATTAATTGATCTATTCGGCCTAGTATCAGTGCTCTACGCCAAAAAGATAGTGTGCCCCAGCCAATCCATGAACTTCCGATATTCGGCGGTCCTATTCATTAATCAACCGGGGAAAAGGCAGATTAATTAATCTATTTGGCCTTGTATTAATGCTCTGCACCGAAAAGATAGTGTGCACTAGCCAATCCATGAACTACCGATATTCGGTGTTTTTGTTCCTTAGCTGGGGCAAGGGCAGTTCCATTAATCTATTCAGCTAACTCGCAAAGCTACGTAGTTATTTTATCACCGAATTAATTTATTAATTTACTTATTAATCTCGTTTCATGATTTTACATCATCCTACTTAGCCGTTCACTAGCACATGTAGAGCAGACACACAAAGGCAAAAGCAATTTTCATTAATAAGTTGACAGAAAGGTAAAAGCAATTTTCATTAATAAATTGAGTACAAACAATAGTCATTTTACACATAAAAACTACCTTACATTTAACTTCTAACCGAAATAAGTAAACACAAATCTATAAGAACTACGTACACAAGATACCAAACAAAATCAAAATTACTTTAACCCTAGTCAATCTTGAGGGTCAGACTCTAGTAGCTCAACGTCTATCTGCTCATATGGAATCAGCTATTCCAACGTTACATTAGCAGCAGTGAGGGATTTGAGCCAGCCATGTCTGAAGCCCCGATTCTCGAACTTAGGCACTTCTTCCACATAATTTTCTAAGGCAGTATCCTTCCCGGCTTGGAATGCCTTGGAAATCTCGGAGTCGGCGATTTCCACTGCCTTCTTCGATGCTTCCAAATCAGCCTCCAGCTTGGCAATCATCTCGTTGGCCAATTTTAGCGCGTCTTCGCTCGCGTTCACCCTTTCTTCGGTGGCCAACTGTGTTGGTCGGAACTCTTGGCCTTCTCTGCTTCAGTATCGAACCTTGCTCTTTCTTCCGCCGCTTTCATGGCTTCGAACTCGGCTCTACTAGAGGCCTCTGTTGCCTTGCTTTTTTCATTTTCAACTTCGGCTGTGAAAAAGCCGATTTGTTCGATAGCGTCATGTTGACGACGGCCAATCTTAGCTATCCTTCCTGCTGCCTGTAAAATAAGGAATTAGTAAGATAGCTGGCATATAAACAAACAAAAAAAAATTGACGCAAGACTGTAAACAAGGGTCAAGTCATGTACCAATATCGCTGATTGAGGGGCTAATGCTATGGACAGCAAATCCGGCTCTGCTCGAAAGGTTGCTCTATCAACCGGCAAAGAAATCGAAGAGGCCACGCTCAAGGCCACAGTAGCGTCTTTGACAGCTAATACATCGGAAGCAACCGGTACGTTCTTTATCCTTTGGTTGTATTATAAACAGCACAATCAGGTCTGACTCTTCCATGCGCGGCAGTTTATCAGTAAGGTTTTCCAAAGAGTTGGCTTTTTGCTCGACAAGATGCTTCTCCCCCCTGTGCTCAGTCACCTGGCTGTCCTGTTGATCAACAATCAGCTTCGTTTCGGTCGTATCAATCTGAGGTATCTCTTCAACAAGAGTAGGTGGAGAAGACTCAGCCCTAGTAACGGGTGGAGGGGGTGGAGGTTCAAATTGGTCGGCTTCGACTTTCATTCGGGTAGCTATCCTCTCAGCATTCTTTCTCCTAGCCATCTGGGTGAGCGACTGCCCAGTCATGTTGTCAGGATATGAGCCGGGTAGGTCCCCTAAGTTGGTGAAAATATCTTCAAACGAGACGTCTGCTCGGCCTGAAGTGGATGGAGGGTTGAGGTCGGCTTCCTCAAAAGCCAAATTTAGGGTCGCGTCAACCTCCTCCTCTAGTCTATCGAATCTGTCCAAGGTGGACTGATTTGGTTGCTCAGTGACTTCTTCAACTATTTGTTCGTCCGCCGGCTCTGAATTTGAAGCTTCAAGACCAATCTGCCTAAGATTCTTAAAGTTCGGGAAGATAAACACTGTCAGTTGCTGTTCACCCCTGGGAATTGGAATGTTATCTGTGCCCAAAAATGTAGCGTAAGTTGGCTCGTATCTCAGAAGTATATGGGCCACCCTCCCTTGCTTCTGGAGATTTGGACGGCCGAAGAACTGGAGTGTGATTTTGATTTGCGCAAGTACAATGTCGTCAGCCGAGACGAGAAATTTTTTCAAATTGTTACCTGCATAAATGAAATGGTTAAGTGCATAGAATCTAAGCCGAGTAAACATATAAACAAATACACATGGGAGACTATACGGCCACCTAGTTCGCCTTTTCGCCTAGGCACAGGATCTAGGCGATCTTCGCTCTCGTCGAATTCCCAGTTGTCTCAGACAATGACCATGACATCATTAACACACTTGCCAGAGCTGGCAAGCATAGTCACCAAATGATGGTCGGTGTCCTTAGCCCTGAGAAAGTAGCACCCCTACCGGCCAGAGGATTTGGCCAAGGCATAACAATGTCGAATAGCAGGGATTCCAACATTGAGCCTAAGAGTCGGTTTAGTTCTACAATTCCCAATGATTCGGTAAAAATTTACGTTAGGTTGAGAAGAGGAGAAGGGGGAAATGGACGAAGGAAAGATGATTGTACATTTCCCTAAGGCGTCGGATTAAACCCCAGTGACAAAGGACGACCCTCAAAAATGGGTGAAGGGGGAAACAAACTCCTCCCTCAGCAATTGATAGAAGAGAAAAGATGATTGTACTCTCATCGGTCATCTCTATATCAACTACGCTCTGCTACGAGTGACAGATGGACATCGTCAGGAATGGAAAAATGACGACGAAAACCAGAAACTCGATCCGCAAAAAGAAGGGCTTTCAAATGTTTCGTCATCATAGCCAGCATAGGAAGTATTCTAAACTAGAAAACAAACAAGGAAATGAGAGTCGAAATGGAGAAGAGGAAACAAAAAGGGCAATGAGGAATGGGAAGAAGTTACAGAGGTCGTGAAATGAATGAAGTATACCGACAGGCAACAAGAAACTTTGTGCATTCAAAAAACATACATTCGAAGGGACAACACGGCTTCAAATCGCATTAAATGAATGAAGCGTACGAGGGGGCGGGAAATTATAATAATTCCTAAAAAGCGTAGACGTTCTGACGCTTGTGCTGGAATGAGGGTAATCGCCGTATTTTTGACTCTCTAAGTTCAAAACCAAACATGCCGACTAACTGACATTAATAGGATGTTTGGGGGGCAATTGTGGGAGCTGAATATTATTTTTATGTAGAAAAGCCAAGTGAATTTAAAGAAAAATTAGGATATATACTATTTGGCTCCAGCCTTAGGGGATCCTGAAGCCAAATAACTAAATCGGCCATAGAATCAGCCGTAAAAGAAGCCGAGTGCGAATAGGCATGACAGAATGGCCGAGTGAGCAATTATACGCTGGATTAAAGGTGGGCTTGACCCCCAAGATCAGTGACGAGTATAATAGGAGGAGCATTAACCAAAGAGAGGTATGTGAGAATAAATAAGATTAACTTGTGATACAAGCAAACGAGAGAGTATATATTGACTTGTTCGTCGGAGTGCTAATACCGGCACCGCCAATCGGAGTGTTCATCCTTTTTCAGGTGACAAGCTGCGGATCAGGAGCATCCTATAGGATACTAGCGTATTTCCAAACCATATTCCCACAATTACCGGCACCCCCGACCGGAGTGTTCATCCTTTTTCAGGTGACAAGCTGAGGATCAGGAGCGTCCTACAGGATACTAGAGTATTTCCAAACCATATTTTCACAAATTTCTATTAAAAATTAGACAAAAATAATACATTGATAGTAACGTGGCATAAAAATATTTTATTATATATAACTCACATATTTAAAATAAACTTAAATCCCAATATAATAATATATTTTTTATGTTATGTGACAGTTATGATATTTTTTGCTTAATTTTGAACTTGAGTTAGCTTTAAGAGTAAATTGGAAAAAATTTAAAACATAAAAGGCCCAAATGAAAAAAAAAAAAAAAAAAAAAAAAAAAAACTTTAAGAGCCAAAGTAGGGAAGTGACCAAATATAAAATGAGCAAAGTGTAATTTATCCAAAATAAATTCAAACACAAGTCAAGGCTCAAAATTGCTGTTCAATGTCAAGGAATTAACTCTCCATGTTACTATTACTTCATTAACCCCTTCTCTATTTTTCTTTTGGACAAGGCTTTAGGCTTTTTCCCTTGTTTGAGGATAATTTGAATAATTTATTTTGTACACCTACTTTGTTAAATAAATAAGCACAAGAATAATGAAGTGCTTTCTTCACCATAGACCCACAACAAGTTTGAAGAATCTAATCACCCAATATTTTTTTAGCATCTCTTTTAAGTTTGAATAAAGATTGAGAGTTATAATTTTAGAGTTCTAAAGAGAGTTCTACTGATGTGGTAAGGAGTGAGACCTACATGTGATGTGATATGTGCCTATATTTTTGTTTTGTTTTTATTTATTTTTTTATTTTCTCTTGCCATATCAGTAGACCTCTCTTTAGAATTTCAAAATTAGATTTCTCTATCATTGTTGTTTAAGTTTCTGATAATACTTGATGAACTACAAACTTAAAAAAGAAAGAAGAAGACAACATTACTTGACTGTCATTAAAACAGAAGCCTGTACAATTAAGACCCAAAAATAAAACACGAATATCCACAAGAGCGATGGCTCTAAAATTGCACCTCAACAAAATGAAAATGAACATATTGTATACATCAAGAGGAGGGGGAATACAAAATATGTATTACTTTGAAATCTTATTTTATTTGGTTAATAAAGTGCTTTCTTCAAAATATTAAAAAATAATTAAATAATTTAACCTTATTTCACTATTACTTCATTAACCTCTTCTCTATTTTTTTGTTTTTGTTTTTGTTTTGGTTTTTTGGACAAGGCTTTCCCCTTGTTTAAGTTAAGAATAATTTGAATAATTTATTTTGTACATCTACTTTGTGAAATGAATAAGCACAAGACTAATAAAATGCTTTATTCAACATAGACCGACAAAAAGTTCAAAGAATCTAATCACCCAATAATTTTTCAGCATCTATTTTAAGTTTCTGATTATACTTGACGAACTACAAGCTTTTAAAAAAAAAAAAAAAAAAAAATGGGACAACTCATTACTTAACTGTCATTAAACCAGAAGCCTATCCAATTAAGACCCAAAAATAAACCATGAATATCCACAAGAGCGATCACTCTAAAATTGCACCTCAAATATAATAGTTGCGATGTCAACAAAATGAAAATAAACATATCGTATACATCAAGAGGAGGGGGGGTTGACAAAATATATATTACTTCGAAATCTTATTTTCTGCTGGAGCTGCCCTTCCACAACAACTTCAACATGGATGAGAATAGGCCCTAAACAATGGCGTCCAATTGAAGAGAATCTGAAAAGCTATTAATCAGATTTAAAAGACACCTCTTAGAAACACAAACACAAAAATGCCAGGAATTTTTTTTGTTTTTTTGTTGTAGCTATTCAAAAAGATAAAACAAGTTTAGGCATCAACTTTCACACAAGCAATGGTGACCATTTTTTAAGCATACCAAGATAGAAGTAAAATTAAATGTAAATTACAATTACCTCCATTAGAGTTTCAGACAGATACAAAAGAAAAAATAACAAAAACAGCCCCTTCTCTCTCTCTCTCTCTCTCACGCATGCATTATTTTGTGTAACAACGCACACTAATCGAGGCTATTTCAATGGCCTTCACAGTTCAAAAACAAATCATGAAGTATATGAAACCCTGAAAAACCCTAATCTGGTAAAGCTGGATAGATTGAAATTAGGCATGGATATTGACAAAATAACAAGAATGGCACAGTATGCTTACTTAAAAGAGACAACCTTCGGGAGAGAAAATGAATATGTGACAATTGTAAACGCCTCCAAAGTGGAGAGAACTACAACTCATTTGATCTTTTGGGTGTCTTATTTTTATTTGATTTGCGTTTGAACATATAGACATAAAAGCAAGGTTGTCTATGTAAAGAAAAGGAAAGAAATCTTTGTGCATTAAACATATAGTGTTGAAGGAATAATAAGATATACTAATTTTATCTTTCTCGAGCTTTTGATACTGTTCTTGCCTCTAACCCAAATTATTACCATCAAGCGAGACTAAGCTCTCAACATAGGTATCCACTGGAAGACAGTTGCACATGTTAGGTATTCTAGGATTCCTAAATTTACCATCTTTCAAATTGTAAAGAACTAACCGATTCTCAAATTTCAATAAAATTTCACCATTCTTCGAAATGCACAATGGTGTGTCATGGCAAATTCTTGACACTATAGAATATGGTATTGTGAACGACTTAGTCCATATAGCGATCCCAGTATTCCCTTGCTGTATTTGTTATGTTCCGAACTTTGGTTCCGTGGAGTTGGTAGTTGTATCTATCTTATGGCCATCCTTTGATTCCATTTCTTTGAGTTTTAGGATGTGTTGGGCTTGTTTCGAGCAGGTGGGTTGAGCCTTGGTCTAAAACCTTGTTGTTGTGTTTTTGGTCTTTCCGCTCGAGCGGGTCTTGGAGCGCTCGAGCGGAGATTGCACACTCCCAGTATTTTGTGCTCTGCAAAACTTCTGCAAGTGCGTTATTCACGCTCGAGCGGGTTTCTTGCACTCGAGCGGGTCGCGCTCGAGCGGGATTGTTGGCGCTCGAGCGGCTAGTACATTTTTGGCGTAAGTTTTGGGAGGGGGAAAATTGCGCTCGAGCGGACTGGTTTTTCACGCTCGAGCGGGTGAACTTTATTCTTGTGTCTTGGCGCTCGAGCAGGAGTTATTGCGCTCGAGCGGACCATGGTTTTTGTTCTTGACGCTCGAGCGTTGTGTTTTCCGCTCGAGCGGGAATGTCGTATAATAGAGGGCAGCTGGGCATTTTTGAATCATTTTCTACACTTCCTCTCTCTCTCTCTTACTTTCCAAAAAGTCATTTTGAGAGCTTCTCTCTCTAGAACCTTGCCTTCTCTCTAGGTATTGATCTAGTTAGAGTTGTTTTCTCACCTTTGGCCTTTATAAAAAAGTTGTTGATCGTCGAGGGCTTCCTTTTGATCCAAGAATCTCGGGATTTGGAGCATTTCCGTTTTCATCATCTTCTTCGTTGGGTGTCAACTTTTGAGGTAGGAATTCTTACTCACTATTATGGTCTTTGACATAGATTTTTGATTGTTTTGATAAAGTGTTGAAGTTGGTTGATTTTGGGACTTAGGGTTTCAAAATGGTATAATAGAGGGTTTGTTATTTTGATTCTTAAACTTGTATTTTGGGTCTCAAAATGTTGATTTGGGGTGTTGATTGTTGATATTTGAACCTATGGGTTAATATTGAGAGTTGAGGGAAGAAAGCCCTAATTTGTATATATATTAATTGGTATAATTAATTTGGGAAAGTTATGGATTTATGGAATCGAATTGGAATTAATGAAATTGATTCATTATATTGTAAAATGGTGGAGTTGGATTTATTAATCGCTCACTTTTGAAAACATTGATATTTTATCTGTTGGAGCTTTTATTTTCTGTTTAGAAATATTTGCTTGGGCTACCGATGAAGGGTAGTTTTAATTGTTGTAGACAATGCATGATGATTAGGCAAATTAAAACTAATCAATGGAACGTGTCATAGAGTATGACAGATGAAAGAATACATTAACGTTATGTATTGATTGAATATGTATATGACCTTTGTGTATATATATATTTTGTGTTGTGTGGGAGGAGATAGGAGATGTACTCCACGGTTTAGGGGAAGATGGGGGATGGACCTCTAAACCGAATATTGGATGGGAGGAGATAGGGGATGGACTCTGTTGACACAGCTCATATGCTTGTCAGTTAATGTGTTGATATAGCTCATATGCTTATCTTTGGAAGTGTTGGTACAGCTCATATGCTTATCTGTTGAATTGTTGATATAGCTCATATGCTTATCTGTTGAATTGTTGATATAGCTCGTATGCTTATCTGTCGAAGTGTTGATACAGCTTGTAGGCTTATCTATTGTGAAATGGGAAACGTTTAAAATAAGTTATTGTCTCATGTAAGTTGTTGGCCAGGTTCTGAGCCATAGTTGTGAATTGTGAATTTGATAAGAGATGGAAAATGAAATGAAACATAGACACTATGGTCATGTAATGAAAGTGGCGTATGAATTGATTTATGAGAATTAAACATTTATCAATTGCTAATGTCTTAGTTAATGCTCATATTGTGTTTAGCATATTTCTACTGGGTGTTGGCTCACCCCATATGGGACATCATTTTCAAGTACAGGTAGCATGCCGCCTCCAAGGACATAGCTTGGATGGTTATGGGAGTTGAAGACTCTTTTTTGAATTATTTTGTTTGTATTACATGTGTATCAAGCCAAGGGCTTATTTGTATAGAGTTAGTACTCTTCTTTTTGTAACCAAGTGTTAACTTGGAAAACTGTAAGCCTGTAGGGCACTTGCTTTTGTTGTTAACATGTAATACTGTTGTAAGAACTACTCTGATGAATATAAATGGTTGATTTCTCTTATATCAATGCATGTCTAAAGTGATGGGTTTTATGTATTATATTGAGGGCGTTACAGTCCAAGGTTCTCTCTCGCCATTCTCGTTCATTACCCATACATCAACACAAGTCGAGAAGTTGCAGAGCACATGGAGGCATCCTTTTAAAATACACAATGTCAAATCAATAACACAATCCCCATAATCAGGTGGCACAATTGCTCCATACGTTTCCTTCTCCAAATCAACAGAAACAATCACCCAAGAAGAGTAACTCAACTTCGTATCAACATGGGTGACCCAATGGAGAGCCTGATTTGCAAATTATCCTGAAATAAATGGATGTGGAGGAATACCATAAGGCAAGTCTCCGATCCTCCACAAATTTCTCCTCAATGAATAAACCACCACCCCTACCCCCACCCCCACCCCACTCTGGTTCTGACCCTCACTAAAGATCCTAACCGCTTTGTAGTCATCGATAGACTTATCATAACCAAACCCACATGCTCTTGTAAACGCATTTTTAGCGTCCAAATTTGGCAATATCTTTTGTTTCCTAGTAGATGGGTTCCATAATGATTATAACATGTCAACTGTAACCAGCCCACACCAACCCATTACATGAACCTAAAATAAAAACTGCATTACCATCTACTTGAAATGGACAATCAAGCTCAATGGGGGTTTCTTCATCATTCATCAATTCAGGTTGTTTATTATTGAATACAGAGTAAAGAGAACACGACTTCAAATCAAATTCGGGAATATATCTTAGTATCAGTCTCTGCTGTATATAATCATCATCGTCGGTCCTAGATGACATACTGAGGTGGGTTTTCACGAATTGGGGACTTGAAATCGAAGAACTCAATGATTTGGAAACGCACCTGAATTGCAGCAGAGACTTAATAGGTAGTCTCAAAAGTATCTCATCTTCCGGCTGGCACTGCGCTTTTTTGGGTCTTCTCGATCCTCTCCTCGAGTTCTCCATGATTCGAAACGCTTTCGACCGCCATAGATAGTGGTGTTGTGCTTGTCAGGGCGTGTGTACTAGGGTTTTGAGATTCCTCTTAAAACTTCACAAAACAATTTTGAATATGAAAAATTAATTTTAAACTACTTTGAGCTTTTGAAAATACGAATTAAAATTGTATGGGCTTTGAAAATACTCCCAAGTTTTGTTTTATCAACTTATATCTTGAATAATTTCAGTCAAGAATAGGAATACCTGAAATTTATAATTTCAATTCTCAAATGACATGATAAATATTAAACTTTACATGATTAAATTTGTAATTAAAAAAAAATTAACATGTAATTTATTCAGAGAGATTTTGAAGACTAGAAATAAATAAATACCACATCTATACACAATTAATCAAACATCATATTCATCAACATAGTAATAATGATAATAATACAAGAATAAATTTCAAGTCTTCACATGAAATCTTATATAAAGTGCTCACAAATTTGTATAATATAATCCTACAATTAATTAGCCAAAAGAATCAATAACCTAAACAACTCAAAAGAACATTCACAAGAAATCAAATTGCCGCTTAGACCAACTCTACCACTACTATTCTCTTCAAGTTTTCTTCATCATCAGGTGGTTCTTATTGTTCTTTCAGTTTCTTCATCAGGTGTTGGTTCAATTTCTTCATCAGGTGTTGGTTCCATCTTGTCTTGCTTCTTTCCAGTTTTAATTTCTTCATGTGGATCTTCTTCTTCATCATTGTCTTCTTCTTCTGGAAAATCACTATAAGTGTAGAAACTTGCAACATAGGCAAAGATAAACAGATTGGCCATGCTCACCACCACTAATGCAGCGTAAAAAAGATCCAAACGGCTCTGATTCACAGTGTCTGCAATCCAACTTCCATATTCAACTCTCAACTTCTCGACCACCATGTCTAATATCATAATAAACCCTATGTTTAGTATTTTTCCCCATCCGATCACAGCTTCAGTGAGTACGAGTGCATATCTCTTCCTCATTGACTCTGGAACTTGATACTTGAAGAAATCCTCCATACCATCACGAGCTAATCCATCCATGATTCCCATCAGTACAAACTGTAGAGAGAGACAAAATACAGATATTGGTGCAATGGCATCGGGATGACCTAACAAGCTGTGTTCTTTCAAAGATTTTAGCCTTTTATACTCCACCCACCAAGCAACTTTACAAGAAGCCAAAGCGGCAAGCATTCCCAAACCAACCTTCATTCCAGCTGAGTATCTCCCATTCATTCGCTCTATTCGTTGTTCAAATACTATCCTTTACAAAGGTTTCACTGCAGATGTCGCAAATCCTGCCATAAGACCGAAGATTTGAATAGGGAGTTGAATTTGATGCTGCTTATTTTGTAATATGAAACGAAATGACCTGTTCATTGCATATCCTTGCGCAATAAAAAAAGGTATCACTGTTGGATTTGATCACCCCATACAAAAGAAAGGTAGCTGAGATTGGAACCATTCTTAACAGAAGCTTTGTCTCCTCAACCTCAACCACTATGCAATTAATCCATCCAATGGGAAAGCAGTGGAAATTGTGTGGGACATTTATTGCAGCATTATTGAGCCACCTGCGCAAGTGTAAAAGACGTTAAAACTACACAAATTTTACACCAATACCATTTCCAACTTTATTTCAAATATAATGCTATCATAATTTAGTACATTTTGTAAAATGTTTCAGTATTTTTTGAAACAAAAATAGATGCCAACCAAGTTTTGGTTTATAGTTTTTAAATTTCTATAAAGGTAACATAAAAATGTATACATAAACTTTATGATCATTGTGTACTCACCGACAGTGATCAGTGAGCGTTGTCCTTTTCTTGGGACCTTGAGGTGCCTTCTGGTTGTGACCTTGACCTTGAGGTGTCTGATTTTCATCCCCATAGTTAAATTTTGTACCCTGCTTAGTAGAGTCAAGATGCCTCTTTAAGAATGCAGCCAGAAGGACCCGCAACATGTTTGTATAGCGATCCCGATTTTCCTTCAATGTTTATTGTATTCCGGACTCGGTTTCGTGGATGTGTGTTGTGTCTTGGTCGCATCTCCGTCCTTTAATTATTTGTAATTGAGTTTTCAGATGTGTTGAGCAGGTTTGTAACAGGTTGGTTGAGTTTTGGTCTCTAATCTTGTTGCCCAAAATTTTGATGATCTGCTCGAGCGGGTCTTTTTGCGCTCGAGCGGAGTTTGCATCCTTTCAGCATTTTGTGCATCTGCAAATATACTACAGGAGTGTTTTTCACGCTCGAGCGGAGTTCCTTACGCTCGAGTGGGTCTGAGCTCGAGCGGGTATCCTTGCGCTCGAGCGGGTGTTCGAAGTCTGTAAAAGTACTGGAGGAGTATATTCTACGCTCAAGCGGGTCCTTTTGCGCTCGAATGGGTAGTGTTTTGCTATTGTGTCTTGGCGCTCGAGCGGGACCATTTGCGCTCGAGCGGGTTTAATTTTTGGTGTCTTACGCTCGAGCGTCCTATTCTCCGCTCGAGCAGACTATTCGTATATCATATCGCGACCGTGATATTTTAAATCACTTTTTCAACTCCCTTTCTCTCTCTAATTTTCCAAAAACCTAATTTGAGAGCTCCTCTCTCTAGAATACACCTTCTGTCTTCAAAATCATCTACTTCTAGTGATCTTCCACCCTAGCCCCTTTGTAAAAAGTGTAGAGCTTGGTGTGGGCTACGTTTGGATCCTAAAATCTTTGGGTTTGGAGCATTTCGAGTTTCATCACATTCTCCTTTTGGTCTCTCCATTTGAGGTAGGGATAACCTACTCCTTTCTATGGGTTTTGACATAGATATTATGTATTTTGTATAAATGGTGGAGTATGGTGATTTTGGGAAATTTATGGTTTGTTTTGAGGTTATAAAAAGGGAGTTTTCAAATGTTAAACTCCATGTGTATGTGAGACCTTGGAAAATGGAATTATTGTTGTTAAATTGATGAATTTGAATCTTAGGGTTGATAATGGGAAAATGGGGAAAATGCCCCAATTATGTTGACTAATTAATTTGAATAATTAATTTGGGAAAATATGAAATTGAGTTGGAAATTATGAAATTGGGGAATTATGAGGTTGATTGGTGTAGTTGGATAAATTAATCACTCATCTATGAAAATGTTGTTATTTTATCTATTTGATAAATTCATTATCTGTTTGGAGATAATTGCTTTGGGCTATCGGTGGAGGATAGTCTTTATTGTTGTAGACACTGTATGTTGATTAGGGAAAACTGAAACTAATCATCTGGAATATGTCATTGAATATGACGGTTGGAATAATACATCGAATATATGTATTGATTGATCATTGTATATGATTGAATATTTAAATACATTGTATATGTATCTTGTTTGGAAAGAGATAAGGGATGTACTCCATGATTTGAGGGAAGATAGGGGATGTACTCTCAAACCTATTTGGGAGGAGCTAGGAGATGGACTCCATTGATAACTAAATTGGCCAGATTGTCCAGGGTGAAAGTCCCGAAATTCTAATTACGTTTGTATAACATAGATGATTGAAGTATTGGAAGTGTTTTTATTATGAGTTGTAGTCTCATTTGAATTATGGATAAAGGAAGTGTTTTAATATGGGATGTAGTCTCATTTAATTGTTTGGCCAGGTTCTGAGCCATGGTTATGAATTGAAAATTGGATAAATAAAGGAAAGTGGAATGAAACATGGACTATTGGTCATGGAATTGGAAGGTGTTATAATCTGGTTCACAAGTGTTAACCAATTATCGAATCCTAATGTTTTAGTTACTGCTCATATTTGGTTTAGTATATCTCTACTGTGCTTTGGCTCACCCTATATGGGACATCATTTTCAGGTTCAGGTGATATACCACATCCAAGGACATAGCTTGGGAGGCTTAGAGGCTGAAGAACTTTTGTTGTTATCCTTTTGTGTATTACATGTAAATTCAAGCCAATGGCTTAATTTGTATAAAGAGTTAGAACTCTTCTTTTGTTGAACCCAAGTGTTGACTTGGAAAGTTGTAAGCCCGTAGGGCATTTACTTTTATTGTCAACATGTATTACTTTTGTACTTAATACTCTGATGAATGGAAATATGCTTTATTATCTTAAGCTATGGATGACATGAATGTATGATTTATGAGTTTATTTTGAGGGCGTTACAGTTTGTGAGGGGACTTGTTCACAGTTGAGGGGAGGAAAGGAATGCATATCCAATAAAAAATATAGCGATCCCCATTGCCATTACACATGTAGATATCAAAAACTGATAAGACCAATCAGGAGCAAAAATTGAAGATACAAAAACCCCTGTGATGCCACCTGTAGTTCCAACTATGTTGCAGGTATTTCGAATAATATTCTTCTGACGTTTCCTTTTGTCTTGAATCTTTCTTCGGCGAACTTCAAACTTCAAGAAACCATATTTGATTACCTTCGTTTTGGGTGGATCTCTTTTGAATTTTATTTTACCAAAGGTGAGGGCTCTCAAACATATTCCCTGACCAGCCTTGGCAAGAACAATCAAAGCTAATCCCCAATAGAATGGTGAAGCAGTTAGCTTTGAAGAGCATAATTTCTCCGCTGGTGGACATGACTTTACACCCTTGGAAAAGAACCGATCAGGAATTGACATTACTAGCAACCCCAATCCCTGCATCAAATCGTCTCCTATTCATTAGTGAGAGACAAATTTGAAAAATATTTTAAATTAATTTGGACCAGCTTTGATGTAAGATAAGTGTGTATGCATCTTGACTCTAATTTTGATGCTAGATTTGAGTGGTTTCCAACTAAAGAATCACTGTGGGTGGTTTGGCCACCCTAGGTTAGTGGTTAACGTAGTCTGAAGAAATGGTCAAGGTGTTTGATCAAAGATTTAATTGCATTTCAGATCAAAAAATTAAGAAAGTTAGGTTTATATTGTATTGCTCCAAGAAAGGTTTTAAAAAGCGGCCGTAACCATTACGTAACGTTGTGGTAGTTACCGCCACCCGTTACGGCTGCTTTTGCAGTGTGATTGAGATTAATAGGTGTGTCAGCCGTAGCGGTCGTAACGGTACCGTAACGGCCATAACTGCCTGTTACGCACCGTTATATAATGGTTTCGAACTGTTTCAGCTGTTATCACTCAACCATTTTGTTTATGTGTGTCTATCTATATATTGTTTGAAAATAATAATAAGTGTGGTCATTATCTATTTGGCTTGATTAAATATATATATATATTTTTTTTTAGGCTCTTATTTATTCTCTTACTTTTGTTGTTGTTTATCTTATATATAATAGTTAGTGATTTATTTTTTATTTTTTTTAAATATCTAGAAAACATTACACCTGTAATTATATATTCATACATATTTTATACATGTCAATTTTTTTTATTAGTTTATTTTATTTTTATTTACAGGTTATCCAAAAAGAGAATGAATATTCAAGTGATCCAACCCCCTCCCCAAAAAAAAAAAAATCTTTATAATTTATTTTTTATTTTTTATATGATTACATTGGCATGTATAATTTATTTTTTAAAACTATTCAAATTAAAATTTGCATATGCTTCCACAAGTATAATAATTAAAAAAATGATTTTATACATCTGAGTCCAATAAATTTTTTTTTTTTTTTTGCCACAAGCATAATATGGATTTATGACATATAAAGTCATTAATTATTAAAATAAAATATAAAAAACTCAGTTTACAGTGATTTAAAAATATGAAATATATTGGATTATACTTAAAAAATTACAAAAATTGATCAATATTTATTTTAAAACCCAATAAATATGATTATGAAAAAAAAAATATGCGTATCGGTAAGTTTTTTTTTCAAATTGTGTGAAAAATAAAAAAATTCACGGTTCTGGTTACCACAACCGCTACACTACGGCCTTTACATCCCGCAACCGCAACCACACCACTGCCACCGTTACGGCGACCACAACCGCTTTTCAGAACCTTGGTTCCAAGAGTTGAGTTCTTGAGTTAAATTTGATTCATTGGCATATTCGAAGTATTTAAGTAAGAAAAGGTTATTGTTTACATGCATCATTTATATAAATACACCAATTGAAAAGCCATGAAATATTAAATTTCATTCATTAATGCTCCAATTTGTATTTTTTCTTTTTTTCTGGCCTGATGTAAGAGCTTTGGCTTCGCACTTAGATATACACCAAAGACCATGACTAAATCTGTCTGAGAAAGCAAGTGAAAATGTACAAAGGGCTGCTAGAAAGGCTAAATTATGAATTGTTTTATTCTATCGGTGAGAATCAATTAAGAAGTATAATTCCCTATGAAAAATGCAAGGAAAGACCCAATTCCTGCCTATCAACCTCAGCAAATGCATGAGTAGCCTAGTTTAGTTTTGGTTGTCAATTCCCAGTCAGAACAGAGTAGTTTATCTATATCTTCACTAGTACTACTACTACTACTACTACTAGTAGCAAATTAGCAGTGCTATGCCACAAATGAAAAGGGTGTGTAGAATTCCGGTGAGTTACAATGCTGTAAAGAACACTTGTGATGAGCAACATCCCAGCATGGCCAAGATAAGCATCTATGAGAGCAACCTCCACTAACCCCATGATACCTGCCGCTCCACCTTTAATCACTACAAGAATTAACACTTTTAGCAACAAAAAAATTGGTCACTAAAAGTCTATTTTTGGCCGGCAAAAGTTATCCGCGATCAATTTTTTGGTCGCTAGTTTGGTCGCCAATTGAGGGTCGGCAAAAGTAATTCGCAACCAAAACTTTCGTTGGTCGGCAAAAGTTGGATTTGCCGACTAAATTTTTGGTCCCTAAATATTTAATTACCGCGACTAATTCATTTTGTCGCTAAAACACTTTGGTCGCGAAAAGTCACCTTTTGCCGACCAAATTTCTTAGTCGCCAATTGACACATTTCGCGACCAAAAAGTTTGGTCGCCAATTGTGATATTTCGCAACCAAAAATTTTGGTCGCCAATTGTGACATTCTGCGACCAAAATTAGTTTGGTCGCCAATTGTTACTTTTCACGACCAAAACTGTTGGTCGGCAAAAGTGAGTTTCCACGACCAACAAAATTTTTGGTCGGCAATAGATGTATTTTTTGCGACTAAAACTCTTGGTCGGCAATTGTCATTTTTTGCGAAAAAAAATAATTTATTTGTCGCGACTAATAAATTGGTCGCCAAAGCAGGAAAACAATACACCTGTAATTCGTAATAATTCATTCAATCCATAATAAACCTACAATTTTAAAGCATCATTCAAATTAATTGAATCATTAACATTCAACACAATACATAATTCATTAACATTCGACACAATACAACTATTCTAAGTTTTCATTCACAAGTCACATCCATCTAGCATAACAATTTGAAACATAACTATTTGTTATCCATATGCAGCTATCAACAAATAAAACTACTAATATTTGTTATCCATACACATCCATCCAAAAATATTTAATCCTCCAAAAAATGCTTATACTGCCAAGTAGTCTTGTACAATTTAGTTTCGTGAACTTGTTAAGAAATATGTTAGAGAGGGTGCTCGTCTGGTTCGTGAACTTTTGATCAACTTTTCCCAACTTTTGATCCACTTATCATCCACTTTTGATCCACTTATACGCTTCAACAGCAATAGCATTTATAGTAGACATTGGTGCAGTTACAACCTGATAGCAGCAAGCCACAAGGATGATGTAAAACGTTAATTGTCACAAACTTTACAAAATATATATATATATATAAACATATATATAATATGGTTGAACTAAAAAACATTGACCTAAAAAAAATATTTATATTTTCTCATTCCACCTTCTAATATTTTATAATTCAATAAAATATTATTTTCTTTTTTGAACCAAATAAAAAAGGTAATGAGGAACTCTGGGCTAATATAAAAGCAAATAATTTTGGTCGATTCACAATTTGAGTCTTAATTTAGAGTTGGTTGAGAATTTCAGAGAGATAAATCAGACAATTGATTAAGCATATGTACCTATCTGATGCAGTACATTAGAAGACAATTTAATCTATGGACAAACCATGTGCCACCTTAAAATTGTTAGATGATCATCAGAAGATAAACACTTGAATCATAAAAGAGAAGCAGTTATATTTAATCTATGGAAAAACCATGTGCCACTTTTGTTGAGCAGTTATATTTATTTCCTGGACAGTTATAAAATAAACACTTGAATCATAAAAGAGAAGCGTCCGTGTGCTATAGACATGCACAGTGAAGGTCTAGCTCTTCTTTTTTTCATTTTCATATTTTTGACAGGTCTAAGTGTGTTTTATGACTAAAAGCCAAAAGAGTAAGCTAGAGGAGATCTCTCTTACAGTGTCTGGTTCCATTTCAGCTGGTGACAGCAATCTATCAAAACAATGTCCAGATATTGTACAAACCAAAAGCTCATTTGTAGGGTCCAAAACAGCTTCTCTACATGTATCATCACAAACTGCATGAACAAAGAACATAAACCATTATATCATGAATCTATGTAATTGTACCTATTAAACAAACAAACAAGGTTGCCACATTCAATAACCACTAGTGTTTCATACCATGAACCTACCCAGTCTTCTCACAAACAAATACATCTCCAATTTGATAGTAAGTACATGTTTCTCCAGAGCAATCATGGTCCAAGACCACCTTATCAATCAGGCCTCTGCTGCTTTTCCATATAGACACTTGATCAGTAAAAGTCTTGTCAATTACAAGGGTATTTCAGACATAAAATGTGTCTTAGCTATGAAATCTTTGGAGTGAGGACCTATATTCACATATATTGAGAGACCTTTGGCTGAAGCTCCTTAATTAAATTAATTAGACGTACCCTATCTTAGAACCTACCAACAATTCCCTGCACTGAAAATTCCACATAATTTGACAAATTTAGGTAAGAATAATGTTTCGACTAATTTAAACAATCCGATGAGTGTAGCTCGTCTGAGAGAAAGTATTAGCAAGAGATCTAACGAGCCCAAATTCGCTATATCATCGATGATCAAGTCAATATTATCAACATGGTTGCTGCAAGTTTAGATTCAGTCTTTCATTCAAGAAACTATGTTTACAACACTTGTTTGGTCTCATTAACATGCTCAATAAATTCTATCAAAAACTTCCTCAGCATTCCTTTATTTTGTTTTTTCTATCACTTTATTAAAGAAAAACTGCTTGCATAAGCTCAATTGTTTTTCGACATAAACAAGAAGAGTCGTGATTCTACTCATCTGAGCTGGAAAGGTAAGTTTTACAGTGATTGGGCAGCAAATTTGATGACCTCCTACATCACCATTCCTCCATCAATAGTGAACACCTGCACAGCCACAATTATCATCAAGAAGCTCCCACACCGGGTGTTGGGTTAAAATCTTTCAAATGAAAGTATAGAGCTCCGTGTGCAATAATGTTTCAAAGCAAAGCTCATTGTCACAAAAAGGAAGACATGACGAATAGTATTCAAAAACCTGTCCAGTAATGTAACTGGCTGCAGCATTGAGAGCCAAGAATTCCACAAAACCTTCGACTTCTTCGACCCTGTACCCAGCATAATCGAATTTAGAATCTAAACCCAAAATTTCTTTGTTTGACAACCAAAAGAATAAATCGAGCATTTTGAGTGCATGCAAAGGTCCAAATCTTCAGAAAACTTCTAAACTGATGTGTAGACACTGCTCATAGAACAGGAAAAAAAATGTCTAGAGTGCATTTGACAAATTGAATACAAGTGTTGCACCTTTTACTTCTGACAGTCAATGGCCTGGTCTAATGAATTCAAACCTTTGGTAATTTATTTGAAGGAAGCGAAACCCATTCTGAAAGTGTTCAGTGGCATCAAACTTTGGTAATAAGAGTAATTTAAATAATTCAATAGCAGTTGAGAAAATATTTCCCCAAATGCAATTCAAAAGGGTATCAGAGTCGTGTCAAGATAAGAAAACTACAGACACAGAATAATCTTATCATGGTAATTGTCAGCTATGATTGATTAGTGTAACGGAGCAGTAACAGAAATTAAGAATACTTCACCTCAAACGAAGGTGAAAACAGTAATTCACGTCCAAGAACTAGCTCCAGCGCCCATATTGAAGCCCCAACAAGAAGGAAGTAAAACGCATACTGCAAAAATTCACAATCAAAAACACTTTCAAATCCACCAAAAAACAAAAAACAATATTGAATTTATGTTTTTACCTCGATAACTTCGTGTGTCATCTTATCAATGTTGTTCGCATTAGACCCAAAAGAATTCACAAGATCGGCAAAGAATCGAAGAAACAGAGGCAACGAAGAGCGATGAACAATGGCACCAACAGTCCCAATTGCCAACAAAACATAGTCCAACCCCAAATCCTTGTAAATATAATGGACAGACAGCATTTCTGGCAGTTTACCCCAAATCAAACCCAAGGTTAAAATAGTGGGAAAATGAAATGGGGGAATTACAGAGCGGGGAATTAAAGAAATGGGGGAATTAAAGAGCGGGAAAATGAAATATTTTTGGTTAAAATAAATTTATTTTTTTGAAGTTGATGAATTTTTTATTTATTTTTCATTTTTTTAATTACTAAGGTTGAAAATTTATTTGTTTCATTTTTATTTTAATGAAAAAAAAAATTATTCAGTGTGTTTGGTTTGAGTTTTCTAGATTAAGTTTTTTGAAAACTGATTTTTTTGGTTTTCGTATTTTTTTGTTTTTAGTGAATATTTTTTAAATTTTAAACATTTTTTTTACTTTTTTAGATGCACCTTACTTGGATGTATTTAAAAAGTAAAAAATTTGTGAAAAAATATTTTGAAAAATTAATAAATACATAAAAATACAAAAAATGTATTGAATTCTTGTATTTTTGGTATTTAGTGAATTTTTAAAATATTTTTTTTACAATTTTTTTACTTTTTAAGTGTATTTATGTTAGGTGTGTCTAAAAAGTAAAAAAATTGTTTAAAATATTAAAAAAATTCAGTAAAAACAAAAAAACACGGAAAATAAGAAAGTAAAATTTTCTAAAAAGTGGAAACAAGCAAGGTATTTTTTTATTTTGAAGAAGTAGGGGTAATATTTTAATAAAAAATATTTTTCCGCGGCTCATTTTTTTTTGGTTACTAAAAACCAGGAACTAATTTTTTGTGGTAGAGAAAAGGGAGTGACAATGAAGGTGGTGGATAAGAGGTGATAGTCGTGGTGGTGGCGAAGGAGATTAGTGGTTAACTTATGGTAGTGGTAGAGGAGATGGAGTGGCGATGGTGGATGAGAGGTAATGGTACTAGTAGTGGCAGTAGTGGTGGTCATAGTTTCACCCATTGATTTAAGTATGGTGTTTGTTTTGAGCTTTCAAATCATAATTCTACATCCATTTTTCAAAACTCAATTCAAAATATAATCATTATTTTTCAAAATTCATAACCAAACACATAATTCAAAACTATTTTCAAAACTTAATTCAAATCAATTTTTTAAATATTTTAAAAATATTTTAATTTTGTGAGAGACAGATAAAGAAGAGAGATAGAGAGAAAGATAGAGTGATGAGCAAGAGAGAGACAAAGTGGTTGCTAAAAGTGTATTTTCTTATAATGGATCGATAAATCGAGAAGGAGCTCGATAAATAGAGAAGATGGGAGGGAGAGAGTGAGCAAAGCGAACATAGTGAGGGAGAAATAGACAAACAGACAAGCAAACAGAGAGAGAAGAGTGATGAGTGAGAGAGAAAGACAATGAGAGAGATATACAGAAAAAGAGATAGAGAGAGAAAGAGAGATAGAGAGAGATAGAGGGGGAGATAGAAAAAGAGAGAGAAACAAGAGATGAGCGAGAGATAGACAAAAAGAGAGAGAAATAGAGCGAAAAGAAATGAACGAAAGAGAAACACAGAAAAAAGAGAGACAGAGAGAGAAGAGAGATAGAAAGATAAGAGAGAGAAAAGAAATGAGAGAGATAGAGAGAAGAGAGATGAGCAAGAGAGATAGAGAGAGAAGACAGGTGAGAGAGATAGAGAGAAGAGAGATAGGCGAGAGACACAGAGAGAAAAGGAGAGAGAGAAACAGACAGACAGAGAAAGAAGAGTGATGAGTGAAAGAGATAAAGAGAAAAGAGAGAGATAGAGACAGAGAGACAAAAAGATGAAAAAATGAATGAAAAGAGAAATGTTATATCAAAATAGTAAGATGACATCGTTTTTTTTTTTTTTTTTTTTTTTTTTTTGCGATAGAAAAATACCATTGCATTTATTCAAACCAGTTTGTGACTGTATATATATGAAGCTGTCTCAAAACCACAATCACTATGCTAGGTTAGAGTTTTCCAAAAACTCTTTTGAGAAAATTATACTTTCTTGTTTTCCGTGTTATGTTGTTTTTACTGAATTTTTTTAATATTTTAAGTAATTTTTTTAATTTTTAGACACCTAACATAAATACACCTAAAAAGTAAAAAAAAAAAATTTGTAAAAAAAATCTTTTAAAAATTCACTAAATACCAAAAATACAAAAAAAATATATATATATAGTAATTCAAAACAAATTTTTTTTTTGTATTTTTATGTATTTATTAATTTTTAAAAATATTTTTTCATAATTTTTTTATTTTTTAGATACATATAAATAAGGTGCATCTAAAAAAAATATTTAAAATTTTAAAAATATTCACTAAAAAAAAAAACGAAAGTCACTTTTTGCGACAGCAGAAAATGCCGTCGCGAAAAAGGAGAGTATTTGCGACGACACAATTTGCCGTCTCAAAAAAGCAGAGTATTTGCAACGGCAGAAAATACCGTCGCAAATACTCTCATTTTTTGAGACGGCAAATTGTGCCGTTGCAAATACTCTCCTTTTTCGCGACGGCAAATGGTACCGTCGCAAATACTCTGTTTTTTTGAGACAGCAAGTGTGCCGTCGCAAATAATTCCGTCTTTTAAGCCCACTTTTCTTGTAGTGTGTACAGTTTGATTTGTCCTGACAAAAGCCGAATAATTGTTGAAAAATGAAAATCAAAATTGGATATTGTAATTTTTTATTATATTTTTTGGATAGGAGATTGTATAAATAGGACTAATAAAATTTTGTAATTTAGAAATTAAAAAACAGAAAATCTGAACGAGTAATTTTATGGATAAATTGCAAATAAATAGCAACATCTAAGAAAATTGTGAAGAAATAAGGAAATAAAAATTAGTTGCAATAGACATGGTGGATGCAATAGACATGGAAGGTCAAAAATAAAATAAATTCTCATTGTCAAGATATGAAATCTAATTTAGGCTTCGTTTGGTAGCATCACTTTTTCACTTAAAAGTCAAAAAGTCACTAAAAAAAATAAAAAAAACTAGCAATTTATACAAAAAAAAAGTTAAAGATTCTTTTTTTTTTCCTCTACTTTTTGCATATCTTTTTGTAAAAATTTAAAAAATCATCCCAAACATACTAATTTTTTTTACATCATATTTTAGTCAAAAAAATAAAAAAGTTACTAAAAAAACTTGTTCCCAAACAAGGCCTTATTCAAAATTGAACCAAAAAGTCCCTTCATTTTCTTTGAATTTACCACACTCCTTCACATCATGCTCCTCCCTTTTGCATTTTCCTTTACAACTTTGGTAGTCAACCACTACTATCATGTCTTTTACCACCATCCCCATCCCGTGCGCATCACCCTCTATTACTCTCCCACCATTTTAAGTCCTCATCTCTTTCATCCAACAACTTATTTTCAACCAAAACTTTTGGAGCTGCAATAAACCCCTAGCCTTTCCTTATGATGACTTGAAACTTCCAACCACCATGTTCGCAAGACAAAGTTTTATGGAAGTGCCACTTTTGCTAGATACAAGTTACACATGTGCCAAATTATTTTTTGCAAGAATGTGGGTTAGGGGTTTTGGGTCATGACAAAGAGGTGTTAGAGGAGGTTTAGGGTGATTGGAGTGGCGGAAGGTGGAATCCATGACAATGAAAGAGTTGTAAGGGGTGAAAGTGGCTGAAGAGGGTTGGGGGATAGTAAAGAAGGGTTAGGGATGGCAGGAGAAGGTATGACAATAGTTGTTAGGTAGGGGTGGGGCATGGTTCAAATTGGTTTGGTTTGGTTTGGTTTGGAATAAAACCAAAACCAATCTGTTATTTACGGTTCCATAAAAATTGAAACCAATCAAATCCATTTAAATCGTGGAACTAATCCGAACCAAACCATTTAAACATGGTTCAACTCAGTTTGGAACCATGGATTCACATAATCTATTAATAAAGAAAAAATCATATAACATTTTCATTTTAACATTAATTTGTCCATAATTTATCAAAACATAAACATGCATATTGTTCTACATTTAATTTAAACAAATATAATATCTAGTTCTACAGCAACAATAGCAGTAGCCATCACCAAATTTTTTTTTAAAAAAAAACTAAAACTGATTTTACCATTACACCATTACAAAACTGAAACTATAAAATGACACAACAATAGCAACAAAGCAGCTGTTGCACACAAAGAGAAGAGAAAAGAATGAAATGTTATAAATTAGAATTTTGGTTTGATATATAGGAGATAGGATATAGTATGTATCTAAGATGTATGATGTGAATATAATCTAAGTTGCATACAGTCTGGATCGGTTTCAATCCAGAACCGTGAAGTGAAATTCGAAAACGATCCGCTGGAAACGGTTCCTCAATTTTTCAATCCATAACTGGACCACGGATTCAAAAATTCAGTCCAAACTTAATATTACTAAGGTCTTTTATAATCACTTGAATTACATTTTTTGATTGATTGCTCACTTCAATTGAAAATATTAATTGAATGAATCATTTATACAAAGATAGTCTTAATCATAATATTGAAATAAACAGTGACTGATTTGAGACAATCTATATTATCATGGGTGTTGAATGGATTAGGAAAAATAAAATAAAATAATTGGCTAATGTGTAAATGAATGAACTTGAAACACTCAAATACAATCCGCGCCGTCCAAGAAGATATAAGAAAGAACTTGATGCCTTAAAAAAATAAATAAATAATTTATACTAGAGGAAAAAGTGTCCATGCTTGAGATGTGTAGAAGTAAAAATATTAGAGCCATATTACGGATTTAAATAAGTTATTAAAATTTTTATTAAATCTCTCACATAGCTATAAGATCTATACATATGTAATTTGTGTGGGTCCATCACTCATCTGAAAAATTTGATAAAAAATTTAATAATTTATTTGAGATGTATAACATTTTTTAAAATATGATTTTCTCCCCTCTTGGCCTAGTCTGCAATTGCTTGAATCAATGACATGTTAGTGGTGGATGAAGTTGTATCCTCTTATTGCCTCTTATTATTTAAGGTAAATTATAAATACATATTTTAAAATTTATTTAAAATATAAATTACTTTATGTAGTTTTAAAAATTAAATTTTATTTATTGAAAATTTTAATTTCATAATTAATGGCTCTCTTTATTAATAAATCATCAATTTAATTAACAATTTTTAATAATGTCAAAATTTTTATTTCAATTAATAATTCAGGCAATTTTATTATTATATAGAAAAATAATTAGAATTTTTTTCAGTTAATTCTGTTAAATAAAAAATTCTAACAATAAGATATTTATAATTTTTTAAATTAATTTATATTTTAATCAAACTTTAAGGGCGTATTTATAATTGACCATATTAGCTAAGATAAGATAAGATGATTCAAATGCGTTGGGGCTTTATGGATGTGGTCTATTTGGTGGACTTGGAAAGGCAACAAATAACTGGATTTAAATTATAAGTCTTTAGATAGAGAGTATTACTATAGTATGATGGAGCTTTTTTAATGAATTTACGGCAAAAAGGGCAGACCGCTCTTGTAAATTATAATAGCTAGTAGTTGCAGTAGCCGATAATATTTATATCAGAACCTTGAAATGAAATGCAAATTTAAAAATAAAAAAAGTATAAGATGAAACTAGTTGCTATAGTATTGAATTATAGTATAAGTGTTGGAAAAATGGTTTTACATAGGCATATTTTTAGTCCAATTTGGATGGACCCCAAACGTCTTTTGGGGTGGGTCCGAAGAGGTGAAGTGTTCCTTGCCGCGTGACAAGTCACACGGTGAAGACGGAACGTCAAAACCATTTATGAGTGAATGGGAAGTTGATGCCGTTTTCGGGTCTAACATTAATTTTTATTTAGATAAAAATTTTTTGAATTTTTTCAATAAAAATTATTGTGGGAATTTAAATTTAATTCTATATTTAAATTTTTGAGTTCCGGAGTGGTTTCCTAAAATTTATAATTGTGAGAATTTAATTTAATTCTAAATTCAAAATTTAGGTTCCTTAAAAGTTTCCTAAAGTTTGTACCTCTTTATTTATTTATTTAACTATTTCAATAGTTTAATATATATATATATATATATTTGAAATAATTTAAATAATAAATGAACCTTTAGTTCCATCAGTTTGTGTTGCACTAACGGACGGAACAAATTTCAAATTTGAAATTTGGTGTTTAGGTACAAACGGACAAAATCATAATTCAAATTGTGGGTGCACCTGTTCAAAGGTTTTGTACTCCTTTTCACTTGTTTTGGTACCTGTTCGGATCCTATAGTTTGCCTATAAATACTACTTGTTTTTCAGCAGTCCGTTGAGATAGAAAAAATTCAGTCTGAAATTGTGTTCCTTTGCTGTCCATTTTTCTTTTAGTGATTTATTCTTCATATATAATTTTAGGAATAAATATTCAGAGAGATAGAACACAGGTTTGGTTCGCCGAACAAATTTATTTGAAGTGCTTCTATAAATTTGTAAAGATCATTGTATCCTGGGAGATAGACGCCATTCAACCGTAAGCACCGTAGCGGGGCGAATCTGTCTTAAGGACAGAGTGTCTCACACTCGACTTGGTCTTAATTTTATTTTGGCTTAATAAATAAATCTGGTATGTTATTTATTTGTTTTGTTTGAATTTAATTCTAGTTATTTTATTTACACAGAAGATTGTTCCATCAATAAGCTCCACAAGAAAGATGTAACTAGTATATATTTACCTAGAACGATCAGAGCTTGACGTTTAAAAATAAAAAAGAGTATAAGATGAAACTAGTTGCTATAGTATTGAATTATAGTATAAGCTCCACAAGAAAGATGTAACTAGTATATATTTACCTAGAATGATCAGAGCTTGACGTTCTTGATCTTTGAACCATCTCTGAATACTCCTCATTCCATATTCTCTCTCCACTCTAATTCATCTCTCCCAAATATAAAGATGTTTATAAAATAAAGAAACTCGTGGAATGCGGTCAGTCTATTAATTTCTTATTATTATTTTTTGATTTACCGTGGTTTAGCGGTCACACGTTGACACAATTTCTATGTTTTAAGGTTTATTTTAAGAAGTTGGGTAAAAGTTAATTTTGATTTTTATGTAAGTTTCCAATATGAGGTAAAATATCAAACTAAAAATTTGAGATTGATTCTATTTATACATCATTAATACTTTTAGTATATATCATTAATAGATTAAATTTATATTCTAATAATATCTTCTAATGAAATGACCATTAAGGACAACATGAGGTGTATTCTATTCATTCAAAAATTTCATATTTAAAAATATAAAATACTCTTCACAAGCCATCATTCCTATAAGGTTTAGGGTTTTAACATATAAATATTATATTTGTTTCTCATCTTCATCATTGACATACACTTATGATGTCATTTATTATCAATTGGCTCATTTCATTCTTTTCTCCATTATACTTATTTTTCAAACTTAAAACATTATTGCCTTTGAAAATTTAAGTTTTAAGAATATTGAAATCAATTAGTTTTGAATATTTGCATACCATGGATGACACTGAGATGGTTGGTTCCGATATAAACATTGAAAACGTTGATTTGAACATTGAAAATGTTAGTTTATGATAATTTTTTTATTTTTTATTTATCTCGTTTGTATGTTGGAAAGATGAGTTTGTTCGTCGTGTTCGGATAATCAGAGTTGAACTTTTATACAATGTTCGATTATTTATATTTGAACAAAATAATTTTGTTCAAATTATTAAGATTGACCAAATATTAAATGTTCATACATAAAAAATTGAACATTCTAAATTAGTTCGGTTAAAATAAACTAAGCTTTTATTCAGTGTTTAGATATAAATTTTTAAACACATTAAGTTTGTTCAACTATGTATTTATGAATATGACTAATTTGATGAATTTGAAATGATGACGAGAGACTAGAGTTCAAGATCGACAATGAAGGGGGTGTTTGATAACATGATTCAACACTTAAAATTGAATATAGTAAGTGACAATCAATTAAGTGTGTTTGATAATCACAATTGATATCACTTAAAAATTTAGGTGTCTCTTAAAATGTAGGCCAAATTTTTAAAAAAATTTAAGTCATATGAAACTTACTTAATTTTGGCTGAATTTATAAATACTAAACATAAGTATCAGTATACACTATTTTAAATTCACTACCAACACCGCCGCCGCTGCTACTACTACCACCCTCGCCACCACTACCACCACTACCATGCCACAATCACTACCGTCGCCGTCGCCGTCGTCGTCGCCATCACCATTACCGCTACCACCATCATTATGCCACTACCACTACTACTACCAGCACCATCACTACCGCTACTACCATTACCATGCTACCGCCACCACTACCACCGCTACCATTGCCGTCACCGTCACCACCACCATGATGCCACTGCCACCGCTACCTTTACCACTATCACCACTACCATTATTATTGTTGCCGCTACCACCACCACCATGCCCATTGCTGCCGCTACCACTGCTACCAGTATAATAGACTGAAAAAATTATTTCTTTTCTGAAATATAGTTTTTCATTATTTGCAAAATATGCTATTATATTGTGTTATAATGTTTAAAATTATAATAACTAAAAAGGAGAGTGTTGAGACTCGTCCTACCCTTGTTATTGTCCCAACAATTGTGATGCCAACAGTGACTCCGTTTGTATTGGTCAATCATGGAGAAAGGGGGGGAAAAAAAAAAACAGAAAAATTTGAGAGAATTGATTTTAAATATGACAACAAATTTTTTTATTTTATCTTACTACTTTAATTCTGGTTCGAGATTCCCATGAAATTGTACTAGTATTGAGAGATGAAGAAACTGATCGACAAATTGTGGCTATAGTGAAAGCCTAGAAAGCATATAGACTTCCTATGTTGGAATTATATTCTCAATAGTCTCGCAAACACACTTTATAATGTATATTGCGCGCAAGAGACTACTAGAGAAGTGTGAGAATCTTTAGAACTAAAATATAAGACAAAAAACGTTGGCGCAAAGAAATTTGTTAGTGGACGTTTTTTAGATTATAAGATAGATGATTCCAAGACTGTTAGTAGTCAAGTGCAAGACTTTCAGTTAATTCTCCATGAGATTCATGCTGAAGGAATGATTCTTAATGAATCCTTTCAAGTTGTGACAATTATTGAGAAGTTGCCGCCGACGTGGAAAGATTTTAAGAATTATCTTAAGCATAAGCGCAAGGAGATGAAACTGGAGGAATTGATAGTGCGGCTCTTTATTGAGAAAGATAACCGCAGTTCCGACAAGAAGGCAGACAATCACATCATGCAAGCCAAAGCGAATGTTATGGAACAAGGACAATGTTCTAAATCCAACAACAGAAAGAGGAAGTATGTTGGAAAGAGTCCCAAGCAGGGCTTCCAAGAGTTCAACAACAAAAAGTTCAAAGGCAAGTGTTTTGCGTGCGGTAAAGATGGACATCGAGCGATGAATTTCCATCAGCGCAAGGACAACGGAGGTTCTAGCAAGAGACTTACACAAGCACATGTGACCGAAGTTGACAACCTTTCAGATAGGTTGGTAAACATCAGTCTTTTTGCAATCGTCTGTGAGACAAAATTATTGGAACAAGTGTGAAGTTTGCACTGAGGCAAAACTTACCAAGGCATCATTCACTAAAGTAGAGAGAAGTACTAAACCTTTGAGTTTGATTCATATAGATATTTGTGATCTAAATATGTTCAAACAAGACGACGTAAAAAGTATTTCATTACTTTTATTGATGATAGCAAGCGGTATTATTATGTTTACTTGCTGAAAAGTAAAAAATGAAGCCTTAGAGGCTTTCAAGCAATACAAAGTTGAGATTGAGAACCAATTTTGCAAGAGAATTAAGGTTGTTAGAAGTGACAGAAGTGATGAATATAATGGTCCATTTGAGAAAGTGTGTTTTCAATTCAAAATTATTCATCAAACCACTGCACCTTATTCTCCTCAATCAAATGGAGTGGTTGAGAGAAAGAACCGAACTTTAAAAGAGATGATGAATGCCATGTTGATAAGTTCGGGTTTACTCTAGAACTTGTGGGGGGAGGCACTTCTATCAGCAAATTTTATTTTAAATAGAATACCCCACAAGAAGACAAGTCAAATACCATATTGTAGACACCTTATTTTTGACCACCCTTAAGACTTGGGCGCTACTGATCGTTTACTTGGTGATGAAAGTTGTGCAATGCAAGGGTTCGATTTCTTCGGCAAGGAGAGAGTTAAATCCCAACTTCATACCCCATTTTTGGACCAAAACTATTTTGACCGAAGATTTTAGATCTTAAAACCCTCTCTTTCAAAATATTTTTGAAAAGAAGTTTCTACGATGTTCCGAGGCTCGCATTTTGTTAAATGTTGTGCTTTTCGGTAAACCGAGCAAGGACAAAGTGGAAAAGAATGAAAGAGAGATGAAATCTTTGAAAAATATTTTAAAGAACCTTGTTTAGGGGTTTGGGGTTGAAGAAAAGAGGAGAGGAGAGAAGAAAACTAGTTTGGGAGAAGTTCGGCATGAATCCGAGAAGGATTGAAACTGAGCGGCTTCACTAAAACAGGCATAACTTTTTACGCAATTGGAATTTTTATGTGAGACTGCAACCATTAGAAATTTTACTTTCGGGGCTTCAATTTGGACACAAGAATGACCTGAAAAGGAGTCCAGATGAAGGAGATATGCCCATTTGAAGTTTGACCTACAAAGCAGATTTTTGCTGTCGGCCAGAAAAGTAGCCGGCCGGCCAGTTGAAGTAGCCTACCGGCCACTTTTGTGAAAAACTCATTTTTTTTGCAGATCTTTCTTCTCCAGCTGTCCTACACTGCTCCAGATATTTCCAAACTCAGATATTTCGACCAAAGCTCCATTTTTGCTATATATGGAGCCATATCACTTATTTTGGAAAGAAGAACAAGTTTGGGAGCTTCTCACACTAAAAGCCCTCTCACTCTACAAATTTTCAGAGCTGAAAATTCTGTCCCTCTCTAGAATTCTCTCTCACTCTCTCTATATTGTGCTTGAAAGTGGTTTTTCTTCACATATTTGCATACACATCCTTCATCAAAGTTGTATATCTTTGTGCTGAGGTCCCTTGGAGCCTATTTTGAGCTCCGAAAGGCTGGTTTTGGCTCAGATTTTGGCTGGTTTTGCTGCTGTGCTTCAAGGGTAAGCACTTCCCCCTTTCAAGCTTGCTTTTGCACACTTGCTTTACCCCTCTTTTTCCATTGTCTTGGACTATTTTGGGGCTGGTTTTGAACCATAAAAAACTCTGATTTTGATGTTCTCAAATGGTGGTTTAAGCCTTGTTTGGCTAGGGGGTGTTTCCTCCCTTTTGCTCCTTGGCTTGTAAGGCCTTTTGAGCTATCTTTCAAGCTTTTGAAACCATATCTTTTTGGACCTTTAACCACTGAATTCCATAGGAATTTCAGTGGTAGAAAACTTGTTTTGAGGTCCCAAATAGGAGGGGGGAGTCCCCCCTCCTCTTGTCTTGTTAGCATGTGTTGTTGGCCTACCAAATGAGCATGTGTTTCTATCCTCTTGAGGCTTAGTTAGAGCATGTTTTTGTGACTTTTTGGACCTCCTATAACTCTATTTTTGGCTGGTTTGGTCACCTCTTGCATGCTTCATACACTTGTAATGTAATCCTACTTGCTAGCCTAACATGCTTCATGTCTTAGCCTATAATTCTAGCATGTATTGGCTCCACTCTAGCATGTTTTTGGCCATTATTTAACATGCTCTAACTCTGATTTTGGTTGGTTGGGTCACCTCTTGCTTGGTTTTTGTACTTGCAGTGCAATCTCACTTATTAGCCTTGCATGCTTAGTGTTTTGGTTTATCATTCTAGCTTATTTTGGCTACACTCCAACACGTTTTTGGCATTGTTTTGACATGCTTTAGACTGTTTTAAGTGGTCTTGGCCTCTTGGGGCTTGCTTTGTATAGTTATGGCATAGTTGGCTTTGCTAGTCTTGTGTTTGAGACCCCTAGCATGCCTTATTTGTGATGTTTGTGTGATATGGAATCATTTGGTATGTAATTTCAGAGCTTATATCTTTGCCATACTTCCACTTAAATCACTCTTTCAATGCTTTTGAGAAGTTAAGCATTATGCCTTGTTTGTGAGCCAATACTTGAGCATAGTTTTCTTGCCATCTACGCTACAAGCCCAGCATGTTTTTGCTGCTATTTCGACCTGCCTTAGGTCTATTTTGAATGGTTAAGGTCATTTGAGCATTGCTTAGTATGGTTGTAGTGTAATGGGCCTTGACTAGCTTTGAGTTTTGGGGCCTTTAACATGTTGTGCATGCGATGTTTGCATGTTTTGGCATCATTTTATACATGATTTCAGAGCATATAGTGTAGTCAAACTCTCACATATTCCACTCCTTTATGGCTTTGAGAGTTGTGCCTTTATGCCTTGTTTATGGGCCAATACATGAGTATGCATTTCTTGCTATTTGAGCTTCAATTTCAGCATGTTGTAGCCTCTGATTTAGCATGATTAAGCTCTGTCCAGAGCTGGTTTGGTTGTTTGTGCTTGATATTGCATGCTTCTAAAGTGATGCTCTTCACTAGTCTTGATGCTTATGGCTCCGAGTATGTCTTGCATGCATCATTTTCATGCTTTGATGTCATTTAGCATCCTATTTTTGTGCTGGAATATGTGCCATTGCATTCAATCTTTCATTGCCATATCACTTTCGAAAGTGGTCTTAGGCCCTTTGTTGGTTTGAGCACGGAATTGAGGCGTTCATGCTTAATGGTTTTAGCCTTCTCTTGTGAGTTTCTCCTAACCACGGCATGATGCTTCTTTCATGCTCAAGAAGCTTGTGGCTTGGACCCTCTTTCCAATTAGAGGACTTCTCACTTTTTGGACTTAACTGGTTAAAGGATTAATCGGTAATCTAAAACGAGGTAAACAAAATGAATCAAAGTAAAACATGCCAAGATAACATGTTTGTGTTGCATTGCATTTGCTTGGATTGGACGTTAATCCAAACACGAGAAACGAGGGGCGTTTCATACTCAAAGTGATGAAACGTGCCTCATTTCTTAATCACCGACACCCTCGATCGTGTATGATAGGGTGGAGGCTCATCGAGTCTATTTATGCATTCATTGACTTGTACAAACTTGACTTCTTGGCCACCACGCATTGAAAATGCTTGATTGGAGGCTTGAGAGCCGAGTGCCACGCTCCTTTGAGCTTGAGACATGATAAGGAGTGTGGTGGTACACACATTGTCTTAGAAATACATTGTTGTACCTCTATTGTTCTCTGTTACAGCAAAACCATTAGCCTGCAGAAAAAACTAGCCGACCAGCCAGTTTTAGTGGCTGGCAACCACTTTTTCTGGCTGGTAGCCCACCAGCAGATTCCTGTTTTAAAGTAAAGGTAGTCTGGAGGTTGGCACAATTTTTAGAGATCAAGGCAAGTGCAAACAGAGGCAATTGACGACATGGTAATGGATTTACCGAGCGAACGCCAACCAAGCATACATCTTCAACCTCTTGGAACAAAGCTGAGGCGGTGTACTTTGTAATTAGCTTTACTTGTTAGTTAGCTTAAATTTGTAATTTAATTAATTAGTTTGTTAATTAATTAAGTGTTGTAATAATTAGTAAGTAGTTTTACTAGTTATTTGTTTTGTTGTGTAATAATTAGTCTAATTAGATTAATTAGATTAGTTAGCTTAGCTTAGATTAGCTTAGCTTTTATTCGGACCCTCCGTCGAGAGGGCAAATGTTGTAATAAATGTGCGTGTGTGTGAATGTCTTCCAACCCCATTTCTTTCTCCCTTTTATTTATCCGCTTTTGATGGTTAGATTAGGGATCATTTTCAATTAGCATACCTTATGCTTGCATGCGTGCATCATTCATTTGTTTTGCATGCACCAGGCTCGGTGCATCATTCAAACTGCATTGTATTTCAATACCTATTTGAATACATGTATCAAATGTCGCATTCATATGCCATCTTAGAGAGCTGAGCCTACTTAGTTGCATTTTGCATATGTTGCATTAGGCATCTTAACATAGCTAGGATCATGCATTGATTTCTAACTAGTTTTATGTTTTGGCTCGGAGTACACTGTAAGTATTTTCGCTTTAGCATCCTTGCATGTGTGTAAGTGACTGCCATGATAGCATGCTTGCCATGAGGCTATTTGCTTAATTGATAAATTGCATGAATGCCTGTGGATGAAGGCTTCATTGCTTGAATTGGGACAATTCATTGATTGTGAGTTTTAAGCCCATTTTGCAGAGTGGCAAATCATGTTTTCTTAAGCCCACTTGAGGGTGGCAAATCCGCATTTTAGCCTATTTGCGAGTAGCATTTTTCAAACCATTTTCAAACAAACAAACATGAGATGTTTTGTTCCAATTTAGGCGATCTAGTTTATACTTGTATGTTGTGCGCATCATGTAGTAAGTTAGCTAAATAACCAGAATAAGTATACATGTGTTTATAAAAACAACATATCATGCTTAGTAGAGGGCCGATCCTTTGATTGGGCGAGCGGGGGTGCTCATTTCAGGACCTTCCCCTCCGTACCCAAGTTCCCGAGCCGAGGCAACTTTGGTGATGACGGACACGTGGCCTTTGGCACGAGTCAGGGTTTCCTAAATTTCCCAAAACAAAATATTTAGGTGGCGACTCTATAATCTGGGCAAAGCAGCCTATGTTTGGCGCTTTTTGATTAAAATCAATTTTCCAAAATGATTTGCCGGATTTGGACTCTTTGGTGATTTATCAGTCTCACATTGCACTTTGTGAGATTAGATTCAGAACCGTGACAGGAGTCCGAACTGTAGTAGCTAGAACCCAAATCCGCGCCCTCTCCGAAAGGGGGGCGCGTGGAGGAAGTTCGGGCGGTCTACACATATGAGTTGTGGAAATGTTGGAAGCCTACCTACAAAATGTGGGGGTGTTTGGCAAAAGTGGCGATCCCTAGTCCAAAGATGACTAAGATTGGATCAAAATCGTTGATTGTGTATTCATCGGTTATGTGAATAATAGTAGTGCATATTGATTTCGGATTTATAAATATGAAAATCCTGATATGCATGAGAATACTATTATTGAGTCAAGGAATGTAATGTTCTTTGAACATATATTTCTTTTCAAGACAGTTGTAGAGTCTATGACTCTGAAAGCTGAAAACATAAGTTCTATCAAGAGGACTTATGATGCTGTTATGAGTAACGGTGAAGACCCAAGAACATGAAGAGTAAAATGAACCTAGACGGAGTAAGAGGGCTAGAACTTCAAAATCCTTTGGTCTTCATTCTCTAACGTATTTATTAGAAAATGAGCCTTAAAGCTTTAAGGAAGTGATATCAGGTCCTGAAGTACCTTTGTAGAAAGAGGCTATTAATAGTGAAATTGAATCCATTATGCAAAATCATCCTTGGGAATTGATTGATCTCCTTCTGGGATGTAAACCACTTGGATATAAATAGACATTCAAGAGAAAAATGAAAACAGATGGTTCAATTGACTAGTATAAAACGAGACTTGTAGTCAAGGGATATCGACAAAAGATTATTTTGAGATATATTCCCTTGTTACAAGAATAACACCCATTCGCATGCTAATAGCAATTGCGACGTTGTATAATTATGAGATACATCAAATGGTTGTTAAGACAATTTTCTTAGATGGCAACTTAGATGAAAAGATCTATATTGAACAACCCGAGGGGTTTGTAGTTCTAGGCCAAGAGAAGAAAGTCTGTAAGCATGTAAAATCTCTTTATGGGTTGAAACAAGCGCCAAAGCAATGGCATGAGAAATTTGATGAGGCCATGATTTCGGATGGGTTTAAGATCAACGAATGTGACAAGTGTGTCTATATGAAAAAATAGACAGAGACTATGCCATAGTTTATCTTTATGATGACATGTTTATTATTGGGAGTAATAATGACATGATAAAGTCCACAAAGAAGATGTTAAACAAAAGGTTTGAACATGAAGAACTTAGGAGTTGCAGATGTAATTCTTGGAATGAAGATTACAACAAACTCCTGACAGATATGCTTTATCTCAGTCTCACTATATTGAGAAGATTTTGAAGAAATTTGGTAAGCATGATGTAGACGTGCCCGAACGCTACGAGCTCCGCGTGCGAAATTGGCGCGAAATCCGTTTCGTTCATTGAGCTACTACAGTTCGGACTCAATGTCACGGTTCTGAATCTAATCTTGCAAAGTGCAATGCAAGACCGATAAATTATCAAAGAGTCCAAATCCGGAAAATCGTTTTGGAAAACTGATTTTTATAAAGAAGTGCCAAACATGGACTGCTTTGCCAGATACAGAGTCGCCACCTAAATGTTTTGTTTTGGGAAATTTAGGAAACCCTAACTCATGCCTAAGGCCACGTGTCCATCATCACCAAAGTTGCCTCGGCTCGGAAACTTGGGTACGAGAGGGGAAGGTCATGCAATGTGCACCCCCGCTCGCCCGATCAAAGATCGGCCTTTACTAACATGATATTTTGTTTTTGAAAACACACGCGTTCTTATTTCGATTTATTAGCTAGCTTACTATGTGATGCGCACAACACACAAGTATAGACTAGATCACCTAAGTTGGAACAAAACATCTCATGCTTGTTTGTTTGAAAATGGTTTGAAGGTGCTACTCGCAAGGTAGGCTAAGACGTGGGTTTGCCACCCTCGAGTGGGCTTAGAAAAACATGATTTTGCCACCTTAAGTGGGCTTAAAACTTGTACTCTGATGAATTGTTCCAATTCAAGCAATCCAACCTTCACCCACAGGCATTCAGGCAGTTATATCACTTAAGCAAATAGCCTCATGGCAAGCATGCTGTCATGGCAATCAATAACACACATGCAGGGATGCTAAAGCATAAACACTTACAGTGTACTCCGAGCCAAAACAACTAGTTAGAAATCATGCATGATCGTAGTTCATGTTTAAAATAGCTAATGCAACACATGCAAAAATGCAACTAAAATAGGCTCGGCTATTCTAAGATGTCATGTGAAATGCAACAATTGATACATGTATTCAAATAGGAATTGAAATACAATGCAATTAGTATGATGCGCCGAGCCCGGTGCATGCAAGACAAATGAATGAATGCAAACATGCGAAGCATAAGTATGCCTAATCAAAACATGACCTAGAACTAACCATCATAAGTGGTTAAGTAAAAGGGAGAAAGACGTGGGGTTGGAAGACATTTACACACTCACGCACGCTTATTACAAAAGTTGGCCCTCTCGACGGAGGGTCCGAATGAATAATACAAACCAACTAATTAACTAACTAACAAGCTAATTATTTATTACACAACCAAATCGAAACAAATAACTATTCTAAGTTATTAAAACACTGAAATGGCCTCGTGACGAGGGATGCATGGGCGCTCGGTCGGCTTCTCTCGGAAATCCGTTGCCATGCCTCATATTGCCTCTGTTTGCACTGTTTTGCACCTCTGAAAATTGTTCCAATCTCTGTGATGCTTCTGAACCACTTCATGGACATGCTGAGAGGCCATTGGCCAAATTGTATGGCCATCGGCCAAAGGAATAAGGGTCATCGACCACTTATGAGGCTATCGGCACTCTAGATAGCCGATCGGCCATCTCTTCCTGTAAAATGCTCCTTTTGCTGCAGCAGAGGACAAACAGAGGTATGGCAATACATTTGCAAGAAAATGTTTGCAACTACACCCCCTTATCATGTTTGAGACTCAAAGGTGTGTAGTGCTCGACCCTCGGACCACCAATCACGCATTCCAAGGCATGATGGCCAAAAGAGCCAAGTGTGCAAATCAATATGGAATGAATGCACAAAAAACACGCGAATGCCTTAAACTCTATCATGTTGGATCAAGAGTGTCGGCGACCGAGGATTGAGGTACGTTTCATCACTTCGAGTATGAAACGTGCCTCATTCCTCGTGTTTGGCTTAACACCCAAACCAAACATAATGCAATGCATGTATGCCAAATACAATGCAACATGGAAATGTAAGGCAATGCAACATGAGCATGCCAAATGCAATATGACTCAAGCATGCACACAAGGCTAAGGTAACAAGCATGCCAAATGCAATGTGACCTAAACAAGCCTGTGACAAAATGTAAACTAGCAAGCATGCAAAATGCAACCTAAACATACAAACATGCATGGCATGCAAAGATGGACAAGCATGCAACAACATGCAAACTAGCAAGCATGCAACAACATGCAACATGTCAAGCATGCAACTATATGCAAAGATGGACTTAAACCGAAATGGGCAGACCTCAGCCATGCCTAAACAGTGGCCAATATGATGAATTGATGACATGAAATGCACATACAAACATGCATGCACTTGGGTTCACAAACAAGGTATGAAGACAACAACTCTCAAGCATGAGAAATGAATGAAAAGCATGCAAATATGACAACACCACATGCTCTGAAATGATGTCAAGAGTGATGCCAAATCACACACATAATCATAAGCATAGCATGCATGAAGCTCAAAGCTTAAGGCTAGCAAAGGGATTACACCATGGGCCAAGCAAAGCAAGCCCCGAAGGGCCAAGGGCAACCAAACAGTCCCCAAGGAAGGTCAATACAAGACCAAAAGCATGCTCAAACCCAGCCAACACAAGCTAGAACAAAAGGCCAAAAAGGCATGAAGCATGCAAGGCTAACAAAGGGGTGTTACGCTACACCAATTACAACCAAACATGGCATGACTTAATCAATAAAAATCAGAGTTATGGCATGTTAAAATAAGCCTAAAAACCTGCTGAGATGGCATCCGAAAGACCTAAGCATAGAGGCATACACAATGGTCCATTCTTGAAGCACAAAACAACAACTCTTCAAAGCATTGAAAGAGTGATAAATGAAAATGTATGACCACATTTCATGGACTGAAATAACATTTCAAATGATGCCAAATCATAAAAATGGTCCAAGTAATGCATGCTAATGACTTGGGACACTTAAAGCTAATAAGCTAGATTGAACCAAGGCTACACAAAGCATGACATTTATGACTAAAACAACACAAATCAGAGCTTAAACATGCTAAAACAAGACTAAAAGCTCCTTTGAGCTGAGCTAAAATATGCAAGAATGATGGTCCAAATGCATGGTGCATGTTAAGGCAAATGAGAGGATTGCACTACAAGTGCATGGTGCATGCAAGATGTTATTAAACCAACCTAAAATAGAGGTATAACATGGCAAAATAACACCAAATACTTGCTGAAATGGGGCCAAAACAAACTTACAAACATGCTACTATTATGAGCTACTTATACTAGCATACAAGACACAAGGAGAGAGGGGTGTCCCTCTCCTATTCAAGACTCTAAAACCACCTCTCCACCACTAAAAATCCTCTGGATTTCAGTGGTGAGAAGGTCAAAACAAGATGGTTCCAAAGCTCAAGAAGGAAGGCACAAAACAAGGCCAAACAAGGCCTAAGAGGGAGTAGACAACCCCCAACACAAAAGTGATCTTAAACAAACATCACAAGCATGCAAAATCAGAACTTTTTGTAGTTTAGAGCTAAGCTTAAAACAACATGCAAGTATGACCAAAAAGCTTAAGCAAGAAAGGGGTATCAAAAGGTAGTTTACTCACCCTTGAAGAACACCTACAAGAACACAACTCCAGCACCTTTTCTAAGTTCAAGCCAACCCCAAAACACTAAAACCAACTCCTCAGTACCTCAGCAACCAAAGGATGGTGTTCTAGTAGGTGTTTGTGTGCAATAGTGTGAAGAATATACACTTTAAGGCACAAACACACACAAATGTAGAGAGAGGGGGAGATATAGAGAGAGATATATAACTTCTATATCAAGATTTTTAGAACCTCTGGAAAGGGAGAGCAGGCTCCCTTCTTATAGAATTTCAATTCTCAAGCTTGTTGAACAAGCTTGAGTCTTGAAGCAAATCCCTCCATACACGTGTATGGAGGATGTGAATTGTGCATACCAGCTGTCACAGCTGGCACAAAATATCTGCAAAAAGCAGATGGGAAGGTCTCGGCTCAAAAATAAGGTTGATCGACCAAAAAAAGTGCCGATCAACCAAAAAGAGTGCCCATCGGCCACCACTTTTGGCCGATGGCAAGAAAACATGGCCGATAAGCACAAGGCTTGGCCGATGGGTTGTAGAGATGGCCAATAAGCCACCCTAGGACCTCAAAAGCAGAACCACAAGTCCTTGGTCCACAACCAAGCACAAAACAAGCAAGTTGAGAGATCCTAAGGCAAGGTGCGCAGCCGAGACCTTCGGGAACTCAAAATGAACACGTGCATGGGTGATCATCGAATGTTCAAACGATGATGTTCAAGTCTTGAGGACGGTCAAAAATGGGGTGTCTACACATGACAATCGTCTTGCCAAAACACCTGTTGAGATTGGACTTCATTTATTGAAAAATACAGGTGACAGTATATCACAATTAGAGTACTCTCATATTATTGAAAGCTTGATGCCGTAAGCAAGTTGAGTAGGTATACAAGTAATCTAAGGAAAGAGCACTAGCAAGCTATAGTGAGGGAGCTTAGATATCTAAGACAAACCAAAAGATATGGCTTACAGTATACTTGATATCTAGCAGTACTAGAAGGGTATAGTGATGCAAACAGGATACTGGATATGAAAGACTAAAATTCCATGAGTGGATATGTCTTTACCTTGGGAGGCGATGCAATCTCTTGGAAATTATCCAAAGAAACATGCATAGAAAAGTCTACAGTAGAATTTGAGTTTATCGTGTTGGATAAAACTAGAGAAGAAGTAGAGTGGCTTCGAAATGTCTTAGAAGTGATTCTAAGGTGACCTAAAATTGTGCTAACTATATGCTTTCACTGTAATAGTGAAGCAAAAATAGGATGGGCACAAAGTGTGATGTATAACGGAAAGTCTAGATATATTCGTTGAAGACACAATACCGTTAGACAATTGCTTTCACATGGAATTATTTTTGTTGAGTGTATAAAGTTAGAGGATCCATTGACTAAAAGGTTAGTCATAAAGCAGTTGTATTATTTATCATTTAAGCCTATTATTTAAAGTCACCATAATGACAACCCAACTTAGTTGACTGGAGATCCAAAGATCTAAGTTCAAAGGGACAACCGAATTATGGATGACTCCCATATCACTAAAGGAAATTATCTTTTACCTAGAGATTATCTCCTACCCATTTTTATGATGAGAAAAGTGATACTCGCAGCGTTTATATGGTGAGCTTTGCTCTTAATGACTCTTATAACTTGAATATTCAAGTTGGGTATAACAAGATACTCTTTATAAGTGAGGTCACCTATATAAGTGTGAACTAGGCTAGTTCTATGAGAATTCATAAGGCTAAATTCTCTAGAGCACTCATGAATACTAGGCATTGTTCAGGGCTATAATGAACACAACCGTGAGAACCAAGCTGTGTTGGTGATACACTGTGTGTAGTCTATTGTCTTGGCATGCACAAATAGCTGAACAGTTCAAGGCATCGCGTCTATTGGTTAGTTAGTATGTTTGATAGGCTTTTCACTAGGGAAGGTTCAAAGCCAAAAACTACCTATCTCGATGCAGTGTGTTACCTTTATGTATTCTATCTTAGTCTGCATGTTATTGCATGTTCGTCGTCGTCAATTCCATTCATATGGCAGATCATTGGAAAAATGGTTTGTGAAACCATGTGTTTTAGCTGACTTTGAGCCTAAATTGAGATGCGCTCCAGACACCGATTGAGGTGTGTCTGGGTGGGAATGCATTCTTTGCTGGGTGGTGATTCATTCCGTATATATGGTTGTTCAAACCATTTTCTGAGTGAATGCGAAATTGACTCCGAAAAAGGCTTTGGCAACACGGTAGTTGAACGAATTCAAATTTGAATTCGTCTTTGGTTTCGTCCAGAAACTCTGAAGTGTTCTAATTGAAATTCATTTTCAATTGTGATTTGGATTCTCTCTTCTTCTTGAGAATTCTAGATGGAGGTTTGATCTGGTATAGGCAAAATTCTGGTAACTTCATCGCCGAAATTTGTACAGGACACTGTGTTTCTCACCGCGTTTCCAATGACTTCGAGAAGTCAGATCGTCGAAATTAGAATAGATTTGAGGCTGTTCACACAACCATCTCAAGTCTATAAATACCCCACTCTTCCTAAGTTGTTGTAGAGAAGAAAATTCATATCAAATTACAATCTAAATTAGAGTCATGGTTGCGTCGATTTTTCCAAAATTTCTACTCTATTTTCTTCAGCATTATTCATTTCAGAGTCTTTGAGTCAGAGAGAGTGCAACACAAGTTTGATTCGCTATATCTGAGATCGTTGTGTTGCGGTCTTGGTTTTTAATCGTTGTATCTTGGGAGGTTGGCTAAGCTCCTCGGTAGGGGCAAATTAAACCTTAAGGAAATTGTGTCCAACGCAAGCCTCGATGGTATTGTATTGTTTTGTGTTACAATTTCCGATTTATTATTAAGCATAATCTTCTTGCATAATTGTTTGTTTGAAGTATCATTGTGTTTTGTTGCTTAGTTTCTCTTTGAAAATAATTTTTCCTCACCTAATCATCCGGGACGACTGCCTCTGTGAAATTTTTGTTTTGCTTTGCTTATTTGCAAGTCAATTCCAATAATCTTATTTATACTTATGCTCAATTTGTAATAACTTCCCAACATTCTCTAATTCATCTCTTCCAAATATAAAGATGTTCATAAAAAATATAAAAAGAACTTGTCAAACGCGGTCTGTCTATTTATTTATTATTATTATTTTTTGTTTCACCGCGGACAACAGTTTAGTGTAGTCACCTATGTTGACATAACGGTTTAATATACATATATTTAATAGTTTCTTAATTTTTTAAGGATAAGAGTTTGTAAGAAAAAAGATTGGCTTCCTTTCAGTTTAATTTTTGAAATGAGTTTTAAGTTTTGAGTTATGTTTTAAAAGATAAATTTTTAAAATGAGTTTTGAAAAGAAAAACTTGTTTGGTTATGAGTTTTGAATATAATTTTGAATTGCATTTTGAATTTTTTTAGGATTTTTTTTAAGGTCTCTAATATTACAATTTTAGAAGATAAAAGACATCCCAAACTTTCATACTACCTTAGGTCCCTCAAAAATATGCACCTCTTCCCTCCAAAATTATTGAACCAAAATATCCTTGCGTTTTATAAATTATTGAACCAAAATATCCTTGCATTTTATATTCAATTTAACGTCTTTCACTTTTTGAAAACTTAAAAATTCAATAACTTTCGATTTAGATGTTCATTTTTAACAAAAATTATATTTTTAGAATGCCCTCGTTGAGATCTATCAAACAAGATCAATGATGAATATGAAATTTGGGGGAAAAAATTGACAAAATTTCACTGAGTTAGAAATCAACATGAAAGTAAATTTTTTTGATTACATTTGTAAAGAAATTTTGGAGAAAGTCAAATGTGTTAGGGAAAATCAATATGAAAGTAAATTTCTTTTATAGAAAAATTTTCAGAGAAAGTCAAATGTGTTAGAGAAAATCAACATGAAAGTGAAAATCCACATGAAAATTTCTTTTACATCTGTAAAGAAATTCAAATGTGTTAGAGAAAATCAATATGAAAGTAAATTTCTCTTACATTTGTAGAGAAATTTCAGATAAAGTCAAATGTGTTAGAGAAAATCAGTATACAAGTAAATTTCTTTGACTACATTTGCAAAGAAATTTTAGAGAAAGTCAAATGTGTTAGAAAAAATCAACATGCAAGTAAATTTCTCTGACTACATTTGCAGAGAAATTTTATATGCAAGTCAGATTGCAAGTGTATGATGGCCAAAAAAGATCAACATGACAGAGAAATTTTAGAAAAAAATCAAATGTGCTAGAGAAATAAACATGCAAGTGTGTAATGTGTCTAGTGAAAATCAAATACACAAGAGAGTAAATTTATCTGACTACATTTGCAAAGAAATTTTATATGTAAGTTAGGGAAATTTCATATGCGCAATAGAGTATTAAGTGTGTAAAGTGTACAGTGACTAGAGAAACATCTCAAAGAAATTTCAAACACAAATCTAGTTTGTATAATTCAATTGATACATACACCAATACTATTCCCAACCGAGAAAATAATAGTTATTTCATAAAAAATTAATTATTTAAATTGATTGATTGCGCACAAAAAAAAAAAAAAAAAAACTTAAATTATTTGAATCACAAACAATTCTAAATTTCATTAAAAAAATTAATTAAATCAATCAATCAAAATGGTTTGATATTAAAAATTATTATTGAATCATATGAATCCTCAAAGATTTCTTGACGCTGTGTTTGGTTGAGGGATTTAAAAAGGAAAAGGGAAAAGTGTGAAATTAGGTGAAATGTAAGTATATTTTATTCATATTTCAACTAATTTTCATTTTCTTTTTTTTTTTCTTCCAAATCCCTCCTCAAATCTTCCAACAAAACACAGCATGAGATTCCTAACATGAATCTTAAAATAAGGCTTCATTTTGGAATGTGAGTTAGCTTTTTAGTTTTTTTAAGTTTTTGGCTATTTTATCATAGGGTTAAAATAGTCTCATTTGGAATAGGTATTTTGACTTTTTTTTTATTTTTATTTTTGTGAGAGAAAAAATAAAATAATTATGATTTAAATGTAACAATTTTTAACCTGAAAATAAAAAATTTATTTTATTTTTTAGGAACTATTTTAGTCTCAACCCATCCTAACCCAAATGCCAAACCAAGAATATGAAACTCCCAAACCCAATTATTATTATTATATTAAAAAAAGAAACTATAAGGAAAATATTTATTTTGGCCTGATGCCAAGTAAATTATTAATTAAATCAAAACTACGTCAGCTAGAAATGTTGGCATTACACGCATCACCAACCCAAAGGTCCATTTTGGAACATTGGTTCAAAAGTTAAAAGTCAATAGTCAATTTTTAATTTATTTTTAGTCATATTACTTTTCGCATAAAACAGTAAATTTTTTTTTTTTAAAAGTCACCCCAAAGGCCTGTTTCAAATCTTTTTCTTAAAACTCATTTTATTTAATTTTCTCTTTTTTTAAGACAAATAATTTTTTAGTGTTTATATTTGTTAAATTAATTTGTAATTTTAAAAAAAAAATTCAAGAACTTATTTTGAAAATAGAAAATATTTGAAACTCCAGAAAGTTCCCACAATCATAAATGATAATAATAAATAAATAAATAAATAAAATCCCTCCTGTGTGAGTGATTTTCCGACCACACTACCCTCCTTAGTAATTCAGCTGTAGAACACAGGCAGAATAGATGGCACCCTGCTGTCCTGCACAAAAAGAAAAGGCTCCGGCGGTGGTTCTTCCACCCGGGGGCACTCCGACGATCAAGTCAGTATATCTCTCAAAGATAATCAAGTATTCAACTCACAAGCTTGAGTATAAAAATATACCTTAGACCCATGGGGGTGCCTCTTATTTATAGCCAACTCAATTCTAGTCCCAATGGGAGCCTAACTCCAATGGACTCAGGATTACTGTTAATCTGGAACTCCCAGTGGGATTAGGATAAACCCTCTTAGAGTTTCATCTTTACCCAAACTAAAGTCTTCTCTCAATCTAGGACTCTTATCCTTTATCCGCTTATCTCGGATTCCGGTATCTTCGGAGATAACCTCGGCAACTCCGAGATCACCTCGGCGTAACTACCACGACACGTGGCACCTCGGCTGACACGTCGGCGTCACCTTGCCACGTGTTGGTACTCAGAAAATATATCCCCACAACTGCTCCCTAGGTTCTATTATCTCGGCATTCTGAGGTGATGGAACCTATATTGTTCCTCTTTGCAGTACGTCGGCGTAAGAACTCTTCAGACGAGGTCATTCTATTTAGGCCGACATGTCTTCTTTCAAGAACAAGAATTCAAATGAACTCTTCCACGCGCATGAGCTGTCATGCATCACTTCTCAACCGTTTCTCTTACGTGTGTGATCCTCAATGGATCGTATCACTGACGCGCCTGAAAATCGTCTTCTCTGCGTGTACCGCCTGACATATGCGATGCTCCAGGCGTAATAATTGTTTTCACTTTGCCGCCGTTTCGAGTTTTTGACAAAAAAACCTTTCCTTCGTCTTTTTTCCTTCACTTTTACATTTTGATTCTCTTGCTTTCTCTCTCTCTAAACTTTCCCAAATCCGCCATTGCTCTTGCTCTAAGCACTGCAACTGGTTTTATTCTTCCATTTTAGTGAAGCTTTCGCCAATCTGTTGTGTCTGCAGCCGTTGTCTAACTTCGGTGATCTCCACGCCGGCTTCATTCTATCTGGTAAGCCTTTGTTCCTTTTGTCTTCAATTCTGTATTTTTTCATTACTTGCTGCTGTTACTGTTTTGTTGAAGCTTCCAACAACGTCTAGCACTTTTGTCCCTGTTCTTGGCCCTTACTGCTCGTATCTTTTATGCTCTTGATAGCCTGTCTTCGTTCTTGATTCTGAAAACTTGCTCTTGTTTCCTGTTTTCTGTGTTTTTCCCAGATTCGAGCCTCCAATCTTTGCTTTTATAGATTTAGGTTTGGGATTTGTATATAGAACCTACCAATTTCTTAGGAAAGAACTGAAACAATCCTTACCAATATATACCTAGGTTTAAGCCGAGGTTCCTATAACCTTTTAAGAACATCTTTTCTTTGTAACCAAATTCCTTTGCGCCGAAATCATGGGTATGTGGAGACATAGGGTAGACACCCCGACCAAACTCCAATACTTTAGGGAAGAGTTCGAAATTCCTGCCGACGTCCATTTGAGATTGGCTGGGGGATGATGACTCAATTATGCCCACAGATCATACGATATCCTTTCCTATAGTAGCTTTTACTGAGTGTGGACTTCGGCTCCTACTCAATCCCTTTTTTCGTGAAGTTCTCTACTACTACAAATTAAACCCCATGCAACTGACCATCAACGCCTACCGTGTGATTAACGGCATCATAGCCTTAGCTAGGCAGGAAAATGTTAGGATCACCCTTGCCGACATCCAATTTTGTTATACCATGTGTGCCCTTAACTTGAAAGAAAAGGGTTACGTCTATTACCTCAAGCCGAGGTCTACCGAATTCAAAATCGTAGCCGACCTCCCAGACTCCAACAAAGGAGCTGGAGATGACTATGTCATTACTTCTGGAAATTAGGAGTTTGGCCCAGACGAAGATGCCCATCTTTTCCCTCTTCCTCGAACAGGTAAAGAGGGCAAGGGTAAGAGCCCGATGTCAATACTTAGTTGTTTCTTTCCAACTGTTTCAATATTTGATCTGTTTACAGTGTTTGTTTTCTTCTTGCAGACGTTCGCAAGCCACCGAGAAATTTTCGCCAATCTTACGTTCCTAGCAAAGACCTAAAGAAGCTCCTAGACCTTCCGGTCCAAAAGCGCAAGGCTCCATTGGTACTGAATTTCATCCCCACGTACAAATCCACTTTGCCCGACGTTCCAAGGAAGAAGAAAAAGAGCCTCTCTCCACCTACTGTCACAACTCAAGCTGTTTCTTCATTCCGAACAGATCAGGAGTCCACATCTGACCCAACCATCAGCCTTCCACCTCGGCACCATACTTGGTACCAATATCTGAAAGGAGACGCCGGCGCAGACTTGTCAAAACTGCCGAAATGGTGCGCCCAAGGCCTGTCGCCCAAGATCTCCTAGCCGACCTCCCAACCGACGTTGACGCTGTCCCCACTCAGTCCATGCCACCACCAAAACCAAAAAGAACCAAGAAGGCCCAGCCGAAGTCCAAGGCTACTGAGGTTGAGGCTGAGGATGCCCTGCCCATCTCTAAGTTGGCGGAAAGCAGCAAATCCCAACCCTCTGCTGGAAAGAGGCAAGCAGAGGCCCAGCCATCAGAATCTTCAAAGTCAAAGAGGCCGAGGTCCTCCACCGCAATGACTTCAAAGTCCAAAGTACCAAACATCCCTTGGACGCCTGCAATTACTTTGGAGAACAAGCCTGTCCTGGCCAGCGATAGCGCCGACGACATAAATGTCGGCGTTGCGCTCAGTACAGCTCTTCTTCTCCCAGGTGATCTGGAAAAGAATGCTGAAATGAGTGAGTACGAAAATTACGCTTTCATGTTTCAACGCTGTGTGCAAGTAAGTGTCTTCACTTGGTAACTTGTTTTCTCCTTATCTCTTTGTACTTGTAAATTTTGCACTAACTTCTGTTTTTATGCTCCTTCAGGCTGTTCAGCACGCACATTCCTTCTCCATGCAATCCTTTGAGACCAGGGAGAAGTTAAATGATTTGAAGAAGGAGTATTCTGCCCTCCAGAAGATCAATAAGGGTCTTCAAGCAAAAATGAAGAAGTTGGAAGATCAAGCCGAGGCTGCTACTAAAGCCCAAACCTTGGCCGAAGAAAAAGCTGATGCTGCTGAAGCTATAAAAAAGGTTGCTGAGGCGCAGAAGAAAGAGTTCGAGAAAAAAGCGGCCCAAGCCGAGAAGGAGCTTCAGCAAGCCTTGGCAACAAAAGAAGCTGAAATTAAAGAAACTAATGAAAAATCTTATGCCTAGGGTGTGGCCGATGTCACTGAGGATTACAAGCTTCAAGTCAGGCAGGCATGCAACAGGGGATTCTCCATTGGTTGGATGTCCCTGATAAAAAAGCTTGATCTCCCTGCTGACTCGCCTTTCCGCAACGCCGATGCTATTCCTCTTCCATTTCTTCCTCCTCCACCTCCAAGTCAGGCCGAAGAAGAATCGGAGTCTGAGTCTGAAGGTGAAGATAAAAATGATGATGATGCTTTAGTAAGGAAGTCCAAGGGTGCCAACGAGACCAAATCTCCTCCTCAGGATGATCAAGTCCTAGACCTAACTCATGAGGAGGATGAGGAGGTTATTAAGGATGCTATTCCTGAACAAGCATCATCCGATGTTCCTCCAGTCGAGAAGAGTCTTGATCAAACACTTGCTGAGATTGATGCCAAAATTGTGGCAGAAAAAGATGCCGAGGTGGTTCTTCCAGAGTCCTCCGAGGTCCCAGCCCAACTATCTGCTGATGTTGAAGAATCCTGAATGTCTTTTGTACTCTTTTCTTTTTTTGTGCTTTCTTTTGTTTTTTGAACAATGTAAGCTTCTTCTAACGGCCGATGTGCCTTTCTTTGTTACTTGTGAACAATTTACTTCTGCTAGGCCATAGTGCTTTCATTATATACAACTGCAACTGTTTTTCTCTGAATGCTTTAGTCTTTAGTTTCTCTTCATTGCTTCTGTATGGTTCTAAACTTAGAATATTTTGCATGATTTGCATAATTCTTCCTTTGCACAATCTTCTCGGGGTTACATACCTCGGGTATAATAACTGCAAGTTTTACTTCGGCAAGATACTGACTTGCAATCTTTTCATAAATTCTAACAGGTATAAAACATATACTTTTTAATGTAAATTTTGCAAACTTTTCTCAAGTTGCAACAAATGTGTAAATAGTAATTTCACTTTAACCTACTTGTAAATTGCTACAAATTTCAACAAGGACTAACATATACAGTAAACTTTTCTTAAGTTATAACAAGTGTTAAACAGTGATCCACTTGTAAATTGCTACAAATTTCAACAAGGGTTTAGACAATATACTTAGCTTTTACCTCAACCTGTAAATTGCTGCAAATTTCAACAGATGATCATATGTCAGCTTAACTTCAACTTGTAAATTGCTACAAATTTCAATAAGTGTTAAGCATCTTTTTTGGTTTATCCAACCAGTAGATTGTTATAAGTCTGTAAGTAATAACATCGGCTTCACTTCGACTTGTAAATTGCTACAAATTTCAACAAGCGAAGAGAGACAGTAATCTTGGCTTAACTCCCACTTGTAAATTGCTACAAATTTCAACAAGTGGTGAACTTTGTATCGGTTTGACCAACTTGTAAATTGCTACAAATTTCAACAAGTGGTAAACTTTGTATCGGTTTGACCAACTTGTAAATTGCTACAAATTTCAACAAGTGGTAAACTTTGTATCGGTTTGACCAACTTGTAAATTGCTACCAATTTCAACAAGTGGTAAACTTTGTATCGGTTTGACCAATCTTGTAAATTGCTACAAATTTCAACAAGTGGTAAACTTTGTGTCGGTTTGACCAACTTGTAAATTGCTACAAATTTCAACAAGTGGTAAATTTGTATCGGTTTGACCAACTTGTAAATTGCTACAAATTTCAACAAGTGGTAAACTTTATGTCGGTTTGACCAACTCTCTGCCCCCAATGTGAACCTGAGTTTCACTCGGGTTCTCATTACTTAGAGACAACATTATGCATTCATAAGTCTTGGGGAATTCTGAAAAGATTTTATTGATGACATCGGCAAAATACAATGAATATCTCAATGATAGAAAAATTTTAAATTACAAGTGTTCCAGGGTCTTGGCAATGCTTTGCCCTCATTGTCCTCAAGCCGATAAGCTCCATTGCCTAGCACCGAAGTAATTTTGTAAGGTCCTTCCTAGTTTGGGCCAAGCTTGCCCTCTCTGGGATCCTTCTTGTTGCCGACGACTTTTCTCAAGACTAGGTCGCCGACTTGAAAATCTCTTGGGTTGACCTTCTTGTTGTAAGCTCTGGCAAGCTGTTACTGGTATACTGCAAGCTGAATTGCAGCCTTCTCCCTTCGTTCTTCCAAAAGATCCAGACCTCGGGCTAAGAGTATGTCATTGGTCCCATTCTCAACTCCCTGGGTTCGGATCCCTGGGATGCCGACTTCTAGTGGAATGACTGCTTCCGTGCCATAAGCCATGGCAAAGGGGGATTCCCCTGTTGATCTTCTCGGCGTAGTCCGATGTACCCAAAGCACGTTGGGTAATTTGTCTACCCACTTTCCTTTCGCTGCCTGCAGCCTTTTCTTTATTCCATCCAAAATTACTTTGTTGGAGGCCTCTGCCTGCCCATTGCTTTGGGGAAAACTTGGTGTTGAAAAGTAATTCTTGATCTTGAATTTTGCGCAAAAGTTCTTGATGAGTTTGCTGTCAAACTGCGTTCCGTTGTCGGCAACTATGGCTCTAGGAATGCCAAATCTGGTGATAATGTTTTTCCATATGAAATTCTTGACGTCCACATCTCGGATTTTGGCAAGAGGTTCTGCCTCTATCCACTTTGTGAAGTAATCTGTTGCTACCAGCAAGTATTTTCTCTGCCCAGTTGCTTGGGGAAGTTGTCCAACCAGATCCATGCCCCACTGGGCAAACGGCCAGGGGCTGGATACTGGATTCAGGTCAGCAGCTGGCTAATGAATCAAAGGTGCAAATCTTTGGCATTGTTCGCACTTCTTCACGTATGCTTCTGCATCTTTTTGCATGTAGGGCCACCAATACCCCTGGGTAATGGCCCTATGGGCTAGTGATCTGCCCCCAACATGGCTTCCACAAATTCCTTCATGAATTTCATATAAAAAGTCTTCAACCTGAAAAGGGTGTACGCACCTTAAAAGGGGTCCAGTGAAGGACCTTCTATAGAGATGTCTGTCCGCAGTCAGGCTGAATCTTGCCGACTTCAACCTGACTTTGTGTGCCTCCTTGCGGTCTTCTGGCAGCTTTCCTTCTTTTAGGAATGCAACAATTGCGTCCATCCAGCTTGGCCCCATGTCCACACACATTGCTTCTTGCTTTGCGTTCTGTGGTTCTATGCTCGGGCCCGACATATAGTCAATCATAATTGTTCTTGTTTTTCCAGTCTGTATTGAGCTTGCCAGGTTGGCTAACGCGTCGGCGTGGCTGTTATCATCTCGGCTTACTTGGAGAAGTCGACAGTTATGAAACAGGGCTGCCAATCTGATGACCTCTTTTGCATATGCCGACATCCTCTCATCTCTGGCTGCAAATTCTCCTGTCGACTGGTTAACAATTAACTGTGAATCACAAAAAACTATTACTTCATCTACTTCTGCTGCTGCTGCCAGCTTTAGTCCTGCAATTAATGCTTCGTATTCTGCTTCAGTGTTTGAGGCCTTGAACCCCAGACGGATAGATTGTTCTATTATTTCTCCATCTGGGGATATCAGCAGCACTCCTGTCCCCGCTCCTTGTCGGTTTGAACTTCCATCGACAAACAGTCTGAATGAGTCACCGATGTAGATACTGTAGGGTCTGAGCTTTTCCTTCCTTTGTTCCTTGGCCTTTGGCTGGGATTCCCCCTTCTTGCTCGGACCTCATCCATCATGGCTTAACGGAGCCCGATGTTCGATGGATTCAGGCGTGAATTCTGCCACGAAGTCGGCCAAAACCTGGCCCTTAATCGCTGTTCTGGGCCTAAACTCCAGGTTATACTGGCCCAAGGCTACTGCCCATCTTGCAATTCTTCCTGTTAAGTCTCCTTGTTGTAACAAGGATTTCAGTGGGTGCTCTGTTAGTACTACAATCTTGTGTGCCTGGAAGTAGTGGTTCAACTTTTTTGAGGCCATTACTAAGGCCAGCATTAACTTTTCTAGCGGTAGATACCTTGTTTCTGCATCGGTCAAGGTTTTACTTACATAATAGACAGCCTTCTGTTCTCCCTGCTCTTCTCAGATTAGCACTGCACTTACTGTGTGTTCCGACACGGCTAAGTACAAAAACAACTCCTCCCCAGGTTCAGGTGTTGAGAGGACTGGGGCCGTGGTCAGATACTTTTTTAGGTCGGCCAAAGCGGCCTCACATTCTTCAGTCCATAGGAAATCTGCGGTCTTTTTTACCAGGTTGAAGAAGGGTTTACACTTGTCTGAACTTCAGCTTATGAACCTGTTTAAGGCTGCGGCCCTGCCAGTGAGCATTTGAACCTGTTTTGCCGATGTTGGGCTCTGTAGATCCAGGATGGCCTTGATCTGATCTGGGCTGGCCTCTATTCCCCTTCTTGTTACCAGGTACCCTAGAAATTTACCAGATCCAACTCCAAACGCGCATTTAGATGCGTTGAGTCGGAGCCGATATGTTTTAAGTATTTCAAATACCTCTTTCAGGTCGGCAAGATGACTCCTAGGCTCTTTGGTCTTCACGACCATGTCATCGATGTAGACTTCTACTGTTTGGCCTATCAGGTGCTTGAACATTTTGGTTACCAGCCTTTGGTAGGTTGCTCCTGCGTTCTTCAGCCCCAAAGGCATCACCCTGTAACAGTACAGGCCTTTTGGGGTGATGAACGTTGTCTTCTCCTTGTCTGGGGGGTACATGGCTATCTGGTGGTACCCCCTGTAAGTGTCCAGGAAGCTCATCCTTCCATGTCCAGATGTGGCGTCTACTAATTGATCGATTTTGGGCAGAGGAAAGCTGTCTTTGGGACATGCTTTATTCAGGCTTGTAAAATCTACGCAGACCCTCCATTTACCGTTTTTCTTCTTTACCACCACAGTGTTTGATAGCCATGTTGGATAATTGACTTCTCTGATAGCCTTGGCTTCCAGGAGTCTGTCTACTTCTTCCTCCACTGCTTCGACGTGTATCAATGTCGGTCTTCTAGCTCTCTGTATTATAGGTTTAGCCGACCTGTCGACGTTTAGTCTATGACATGTGACCTCGGGGTCAATGCCCAGCATTTCATAAGGTGTCTAGGCGAACACCTCTATGTTTGTTCTTAAAAAAGCTTCCAGTTCTTTCTCTTCTTCTTCGGCTAAGCCTGAGCTGAGAAGAAAGAAGCGCTCTTCATCGCCCTTCTGGACCAGGATTTTCTTCAGTGTTTCCTCGCTCTTTTCGGTCGGTTCCTTGCCGACATCATCTAGGACTTCCATGTCCTCATCTTCAATTTCTACCTTCTCTGGTTCTTGTATGTTGCAGGTTGTTTTCATTGCTGCCATGGAGCAATTTTTGGCTTGTAGCTGGTCTCCTCTGACTTCTTCAATCCCATGTTCTGTTGGGAACCGCAATAGTTGATGCAATGTTGAGGGAACTGCCCCCATTGCATGCAACCATGGCCTTCCCAATATGATGTTATAAGGAGAAGGCATATCAATCACGATGAATTCTGTCCTGATCTTCTTAGTGCCGGCCTGTACTTCCAAGTTTGTAGCGCCCAGTGGCCACGTCGGCGTTCCATTGAAGCCGACCATCGGGCCATTCGATTGTTCCATGTCGTCTGGGTGAAGGCCTAGCTCCTTGTAACATCTAACGTACATGATGTCAGAAGAGCTGCCTTGATCTATTAGGATGCGTTTTACTTGGCACTCCCCAACCTGGAGGGATACTACCAAGGCATCATTATGTGGGTGCTGTACTATCTCTAGGTCGGCTTCGGTGAAGGCTATCATCGGTCCTTGGCACTCCGCTGGCCGATGTCTTTTTTCCCCGACTTGGTAGACATGCTGCAGATGCCTTACCCTTTGAGTCTCTCCTCTGACTTCGTTCTCGTTAACTTTTGAATGAATCACATTAACTATCCGAGGTCCTTCTGCCCGAGGTTGCGGAGGTGGTGGGGCTGCTGGAGCCTGAGGCAGTCTTGCCTGTTCTTCTCTTGTTCTGGTTTCATCGACAAGGTCTTTCAGGTGGCCTTGCCTTACCAGATCTTCCAAGTGCGCTTTTAGGGCTCTGCAGCCCTGTGTTGTATGTCCGTCTTCATTGTGATAAGCACAATGTCTGTCCATGTTTCTTCCCATAAATTCTCCCGGTTCCCTTGCTGGCGTTCTGAAATAGGGCTGGTTCCGAATTCTTCCTAGGACTTTTTAAATTGGAACTCGGAACACGGTTGTCACTGCCTGTTTGGCCCTTAACTCTATCTCTGTTTTGCTAAATCCATTGTTACTTCGGCCTCGCTTCGGCGAGCCGTTCCCTTTTTCCTGTTTGACTTCCTTGTGGGCCGATGTATCCTCCTCGGCTCGGGCATACTTTTCGATCCTTGCCATAAGTTCTTCCATGCACTTTGGCAATGTCTTTGCCAAAGATTTCCGCAGCGAACAATTATCTTTCAGGCCGTTCTTGAAGGATACAACCGCCACTTCCTGGTTGCACTCGGGTATTCGATTGAACACCTCGTAGTATCTTTTTGCATAGGCTCTAAGGCCTTCATCCTGGCTGATCTTTAGAGCCATTAGTGCGTCCACCCTCAATGGCTGTAGCTTGTTTGTTACGAACCTGGCCACAAACATCTCGGCCAGGCCTTCTCATGTCTTTACGCTTCCCTTCGGCAGTTTGTGGAACCAATCTGATGCAATTTCCCCAAAGGACGAGGGGAACACTTTGCAGAGTAATGGCTCGTTTCTGCTGTACAGTGCCATTGAGTTCAAAAATAATCCAACGTGGAAGTTAGGGTCTGACTTACCATCATATATTTGGAACCTCAGCATGCTGAATCTCTTTGGTGCCTCAAATTTGTCCAGCTCTGCTGAGAATGGCGTCCTCGGTTTGTCGGGGGAGGTAACCTCGGCTTCAGCATTCTGTTCCTTCCTCTTGAGGTAGTTTCTCAAGTCTTCTTTACTCCTCCCCGGAGCTCGGCTATCTTTTGACTTCAGTTTTTTCGGCGCACTACTTTCGGCCTCGTGGTGGGCCCGTTTTGATATTTCTCCATGGGTTGTGTCAAAGTAGAGCGCCTGCCCTTGGACATGCCGATGTTCTTTGGGCTGTGGGTCCTTCGTGTGATATGTCCCTTGGGACTTCTCTTGTCTCGGCTCTTCTCGTCCGACTTCCCTGGAGGTCTGGTGGGAGTGTCTTCCACTCCTGGTGTGCCGAGGTGCTAAAGGGATTTGTCCCCCCTTCCGGGTGTTGACTGCTGGAATCGGCGTGTCCTGTAGTGGGTACGGTGGCTGCATGACATTGTTTTGCATCATGAAATTGACGACCGATTGTAGGTCAGCCAATTTGTTTGCCATCTCTTTTACTTCCTCATCCCTCCGTAGGCACCTGTCCCTCCATACCTGGAGGTTGTCTTCGTTGCAGTATTTGTCTTGGTCTGACTTCTTTGAAGTGTCGCCCTTTTGGCCGACGTCTTTTCCTCCGTGCCCCTAGTCGCGGGTTTCTGTATTGTGGTTGTCTCCTTCAATGTCAAGGTCGATAGGCCTGTTACTCCCTGCGGGAGCGTCGTCCCCAACCTTTTCTTTTTGTGCGTTACTGGCCATCTATTTGTCTTTCGTTCCCACAGACGGTGCCAAATTGTGTGAGTGATTTTCCGACCACACTGCCCTCCTTAGTAATTCAACTGTAGAACACAGGCAGAATAGATGGCACCCTGCTGTCCTGCACAGAAAGAAAAGGCTCCGGCGGTGGTTCTTCCACCCGGGGGCACTCCGACGATCAAGTCAGTATATCTCTCAAAGATAATCAAGTATTCAACTCACAAGCTTGAGTATAAAAACATACCTTAGACCCATGGGGGTGCCTCTTATTTATAGCCAACTCAATTCTAGTCCCAATGGGAGCCTAACTCCAATGGACTCAGGATTACTGTTAATCTGGAACTCCCAGTGGGATTAGGATAAACCCTCTCAGAGTTTCATCTTTACCCAAACTGAAGTCTTCTCTCAATCTAGGACTCTTATCCTTTATCCGCTTATCTCGGATTCCGGTATCTTCGGAGATAACCTCGGCAACTCCGAGATCACCTCGGCGTAACTACCACGACACGTGGCACCTCGGCTGACACGTCGGCGTCACCTTGCCACGTGTTGGTACTCAGAAAATATATCCTCACACCTCCAATTTTGCAAATTTTGTTGATGTTCAAGAAACACCCCGACCCCCCCCCCCCCTCCAAAAAAAAAAAAAAAGTTGAAGACGTTTGAGATTCTAATAACAAGTGAGCTAATCTGGTAGCTAATGAAGGATTCAATGGTTTTAATTTTTTTTTTATTCCATTTCGTACTGTATTTTCTTTCAATTAAATGAAGATGCAAGATGCATCAAGTATCCGAATCCACACAAACTAATAAACAAAGAGAGTGATCGAGATGCGTGGAGGACCGAGCTTCACAGGAGCTAGCAGTACTGACTGAATTTCCAACCAAAAAACAAAACAAAAAAAAATTATATACAAAGCTTCATGGTGGGACCAAGTTCGGTAGCTCGGTGGAAAGCACGGAGCAATTATAGCTTGGCTATGTGCACAGTTCCTGGCTCACATTGTTTTAGCTACTAAATGTTTCGTTGCGTAATGGCCGATTTGTTGTTTAGCTACTACACAGGTTAGTCGGCTAAAATCTAAATTTTTTTAGCAACCAAAGGTTTTGTCGCGTATAATATAATTGTTATGTTTTGGCGACTAAATATTTAGTCGCCAAAAGTATTTTTCTCTTTTTTGCTACTAAATAATTAGTCGCCTAAACTGTTTTTAATTCTTTTTTGGCTACTAAATTTTTAGTCACTAAAAATATTTAACTCCATTTTTGGCTACCAATTGTTTTGTCGCCAAAAACATCATTTTATGTTTTTATTTTTTTTTCATTTTAATTAATTTGTTCACAATCTGTATGTATCCACCATAACCTATAATAGGTATACAAACAAAACAATATGTATATATTATCACCGTTCCATAACGCATATTTCACTTACAACCATCAAACAAAACAGAATACATTTTAATGTAAACTTATATACAAACCAACTATATATATTCCAATTAGAAATAATAACACCATACATAACAAATAAGCTTACCAAAGCAATGTCCTCCGTACATAAAAATATTTTTACTACTATGCATTGTAATGACCTTTTGGCATGGTACAAATTACCATGGTAATATGTACCACGACAATAGGCAATCTCTATACCACGACAATAAATATAAGTTCCATGTCAAAAGTATTATGTATCTCGCTGAGGGGGAGATTTCATAATCTAGCTTTGGACCGTGGTAATGACCGGGCCAAATTGGACCCAGCATGTTTGGGCCGAGTTGGTTTGGGCCAATCCAGGGGAGTGCGCTCGGTTAAAGCCCTGGTCTGATTTGGCCGGGATAATTTCGGACTACTAGCCCAGTTCACGTTATTTGCTCATTGAGTTAGGCGGGTAAGATCCTCTGCGGACTAATTGAGCAAGAGCTCAGTCATAACGGAGGGCGACTAAGCTCGGTTGTAACGGAGCTCGGTTTGGGGCATTGCATGTCTCGGAAGTAATGCGGTCGTAGGAAGATGGGGTAGCGTCGTGCTGTCCGTTCACGCCAACGCCGTTTGGTAGTTTTGTTAGGTGGTGTTTAGTTGTATTTGCGCTGACACGTGGGAAAGTGGGATAGGAGAGCAGGTCCACGCATCAAAAGGCGAATGGACGCAGAAGGTATATAAACATGACTGCGCCCCCCATGCTAGGGATTGAATATCCTCTGGTGAGAGCAAAACTACTACATTGTCTCCCTTCTCTCTTCTCTCTCTCTCTCTCTAAGCGTGTGCTGACTTGACCGTCGGAAGGGTTTTCCGGCAGCGCACCGCCGGGTAGCTCACCTTTGTTGTGTTCTCAGGTCGATCGGAGGAAGGCCCACCTTGGGCACAAGGAGTATGGATAACGTCAGATATTTAGCTCCCGTACAATTGGCGCCGTCTGTGGGAACTCGAAATAGACACAACCTTGTCCTCCAAGCTCATCGGATCACCTTTCATGGCGAACAACAACGAAGTACCATTGTCTACCATCGACGGTATTACCCCAGAGTCAGTCCGACAGAGAGATAGACTTCCCACCATTCTGAACATGGTGGGCCTGGAGACCTCACCAGGAGGACTCCCTAGAGATGTGCGAGATAAGTGCGCCAGGTGCACTGATCACTCGCGGAGTCCAGACGGGCATCGACGGCGAAAAGAGTCGCATGCTCAACGCTTGGAGCACAAGTTGAGGGACCAAGACGCCGTCATCCAGAGAATGGCGGCGGAGATGGAAGCTCTCAAGCGGCAGGTCAAAGGGAAGGGTGTTGCTGGAGTGGGTGACCACAGTGAGCGCACCCAACCCCGCCGCTCAGGTAGCCAGAACCAGCGACACGCCCTCTCTTTCCATCACCAGCAGCTATGGGGTTAGAGACTCTGACCTGCCTGCAGAGAAGTCTTGCGCGCAAGATAGTAGTTACCATCCCTCACGTCCGCCGATGACGTTGCGATATTCCTACTCCGCTCGTTTGGAGGACTTGAGGGACGTCTTGAAGGAACGAGCGCGCCGACGGGAGGCTCAAAGGGTGCTGACGCTCCAGTGGTTATCCTATGGAGGTCGTGCCAATGAAGAAGTTGTAATGCCGTCACCCCGTTCAGTCGTACTTGTCCTTTTGGACAAAGATTTGGCAAGGTTGAGTGCCACCCCCTTCTCCCTTGAGATAAAGACCACACCGCTCCCAACGAGCTTTCACCAGCCCAAATTTACGCTTTATAACGGAAAAACCGATCCATACATGCACGTAAGCCACTTCCGGTAGGTTATGGCTGGATACAGGCATAATGATGCTCTTATGTGCCTTATTTTCCCGTTGAGTTTGGGCGAGTTGGGCTTGAAGTGGTTTGAGAGGCTTTCGGAGGAAAGCATCGAAAGGTGGCAGCAGTTGGCCGAAGCATTCGTGACTCGATTCAAAACCAACACTAAAATGCCAAAGGAAGTTGACCACCTCTTGAGTGTCAAGATGGAGTTAGGCGACTCCCTCAAAGCATACAACACCAGATATTGGAAAACCTTCAACGAGATCCTTGATTGCCCGACCAACCTGGTAATCGCCCAATATAAGCGCGGTCTCCTGGTCGGACATAGACTGAGGGACTCACTCACAATGAACCAACCGACTTCCATGGAGCTGTTGATGCAGCGCATCAACAAGCACATCCGTGTAGAAGACGATGCGACTGCGTCCACCACGAAGACAAATCCGGTGGCAATGGACAAAAGGGTGGTTGGAAAAATCCACGTGGTCGGATAGAAGACAAACCGTCCAAATGACCGCGCAAGGGAATTAGACCGTGGTCCAGATCGTAGAAACCAGGGTAAAGGTCGCCGCAACGATCGAGTAGATTATCCCCACGATGATGCAGCAGATGCAAACAGAAAGTTGAACACTTGGACGGGCATCACCACAGTTTTTAAGATCCCGATCTACCACATACTTAATGAAATCCGCGACGAAGTTTACGTCTGGTTTCTTGCTAAGTTAGGCGGTGCTCAAAAGGGCGTCAATCCGCGGTACCACTGCATATTTCATAGGGAGCGAGGGCACCGGACGGAGGACTGTTTTCCCTTGAAGCAACACTTGGAGGAGTTAGTCGCCGCCGGTCACTTGGACCGTTACATCGACGGGGGCGTCAGGGCCGCGCACCATGCACCGACTGAGCCAAGTGGTTTGGACAACCTAGAAGCACCCCTCCAAGGAGTGGTCAATGTGATCCATGGTATAGTAGAGCCGACGCGGGTATGCGAGCTCCGAGGGATGATCAAAAAAGCGGAACATATGAGGGAAGTTTTGTCAGTCCAGGCCACGATCAAAAGAGGCAAGACCGAGGAAGAAAATATGCTTAGTTTCTCAAGCAGGGATCTTGAGTGCATTCAAACGCCGCACAATGACGCTCTAGTGGTCACCTTTTGTGTCAGGGACTTCGATGTTAAGCGCATTTTGATCGACCAAGGCAGCTCGGTCGAGATCATGTACTATGACGCCTTCAAGCAGCTCAAACTCAGAGATACAGACTTGGCTCCTGCAACTTCGCCACTGGTTGGTTTTAACTCACAATCGGAGTGGCCAATGGGAAAGATAATCCTACCGGTCAAAGTCGGGTCTGTGGTCAAGCAAGTGGAGTTCTGGGTGTTGAAGGTGCCATCCACATACAATCTAATCCTAGGTAGGGGATGGCTTCACACCATGTAGGCGGTGACGTTGACCTACCACCAGGTTATGAGGTTTCCCTCGGCTACGGGGGAAGTTGAGGAGATTTGGGGCGATCAAGTCATGGCTAAGTAATGTTTTGTGGCAGTGAATGGGAGTCGAGCAGCCAAAGGCTTTGTGCAAATGATTGAAGGCCCGAAAGATCAAAGTGTCCTGGATGATGTAGGCACTAAGGCCGAGGAAAAGGCTGTGGAAGATTTGGTGGAGGTGTGGATCGGCACAGAGAATCCTAACAAGTTCTTTTTGATGGGATCTAGCCTAACGGCCCAAGAATGGACCGAGATGGTGAAGTTCTTGGTGGCGAATATCGAAGTATTTACATGGACGCCATACGACATGCCTGGCATTGATCCAAGCTTTATTTGCCACTAATTCAATGCCTTCCCGGATGCACGTCCTGCCATTCAAAGAACGAGGAGATCAACCCTTCATCACACCGAGGTAGTTGCGGAGGAAGTCAAGAACCTGCTAGAAGCTAGGGCAATCCAGGAAGTGCACTACCCTCGGTGGGTTTCAAACACGGTCGAGGTACCCAAGAATAATGGAAAATGACGAGTTTGCATTGATTACAAGACGGTCAACCGAGCTTGCCCTAAAGACAACTTTCCTTTGCCCAGAACCGACCAGTTGGTGGATCTCACAGCCGGACACAACCAGCTCAGTTTCTTAGATGCCTATCACGGTTATCACCAGATCGCCATGCATGAACCCGACCACGAGATAACCTCCTTCACGACGCCGAGGGGATTGTTTTGCTATAGAGTCATGCCTTTTGGTTTGAAAAACGCCGAGGCGACTTTTCAGAGGATGGTGACCAAGATGTTCGCCCCTCTACTCGGCCGCACGATGGAGGCTTACATCGATGACATGGTGGTCAAAAGAAAACATCAGGCCGACCACTTGTCCGATCTAGCCGAGATGTTCGCCATTCTTAAACAACACAAGCTTCGCATGAATGTGTCAAAGTGTGCCTTCGGCGTGGGGTCAGGGAAATTCCTAGGCTTCCTAGTCACTAACCGAGGCATCGAAGCAGATCCCTCATAAATCAGAGCCATACAAGAATTGAAGTAGCCCAACTTAGCAAAGGACGTGCAACATCTTGCCGATAAGGCAGCCGCATTTTACCAATTCATAAGCCGGTCATCAGATCGTTGCCGCCCTTTCTTTCGAGCCTTGAAGTCCAAGTTTTCATGGGACAAAGAATATGACAGAAACTTGGCCGAGCTCAAGACGTATTTGTCTTCCGCTCCACTCTTGGTGACACCCAAGCACGGTGAAGAACTTTACCTTTATCTGGCTGTTTCTCAACATGCGGTTAGTGTGGTGTTCGTCCGGGCAGAAGGTATGCAATATCTCCCAATCTTTTACGTGAGCAAAACCTTGCTACCGGCAGAGTCGAGGTACTTACCGCTGGAAAAACTTGCTTTGGCACTAATGATGGCCTCCAGGAAATTGGCGCACTACTTTCATGCTCACACAATCATTGTGTTGACCGAATTCCCTCTAAAAGCTTTATTTGAGTGGGCAGATTTCTCTGGCCGAATTCTGAATTGGGCAGTCGAATTGGGGCAATTCGACATCAAGTTTCAACCCCGAACCGGTATCAAAGCCCAAGCATTGGCAACTTCATTGCTAATTCTCACTTGGAATTCACCCGGTATGCTCGATGGATCTTACCGCAGCAGCCGAGGTGAAGGAGGTAAGCGCAACGGAAATTCTACAACAAAGTGATGTTGGCGACGCGGAACTTGCACGCCCATCCACAAATTCAACAATCGGAGGTGTACTTCAGCCCGGCAATGCGACGTTGGATTTGGGAATAACAGGTCAACCTGTTAGATCTGGCACCGCATCACCAATGGGGGATGAAGACACGTCTGTTGTAATCATCAGCGGTGAGCTTGTAGCAGAAATAGCCGAGCAACTGAGCGACTGTGATCACCTCAACCTTCAAGCATCCCAGGATCCCTCAGAATGCTGGAAACTTTTCATTGGTGAACTGTGGAAACTTTTTGTAGATGGCGACTCAAACCGGCACGGCGCCGGGCTAGACATAGTTTTGCTCTCGCTAGATGGACTAACCGTCGAACATTCTATCACGCTCGGGTTCCCAACGTCAAACAACGAGGCCGAGTATGAAGCATTGCTGGCCAGACTCTAAAGCACACTCCAATTGCACGTATCCAAGCTGATGGTCTACAGTGACTCCCAACTCGTTGTAAACCAAGTGTCTGGAGAGTACGAAGCCAAAGATGACAGAATGGCCAAATACCAAGCTGTAGTGAGAGAACACATCAAGAAATTCCAAGCAATAAGGGTCCAACAAATTGGCCGTGAAGATAACGGCTGAGTAGATGAGCTGGCCGGCCTAGCTTCTATGTTTGACAGATCAACTCCCAGCCCTCTCCTGATTGAGTTCCTCCCAAGACCCAGCATTGAGAACTCGGAGCAGACGGAAGTATGCTACACCAAGCTGGGTCCCTCTTCGATGGACCTGATTATCATTTTCCTTAAAGAACAGACCCTGCCGACCGACAAAAAATAAGCACACAAAGTCCAGGTGAAGTCAGAGCGGTTTTGGCTCTCTCCATCTGGCGCTTTATATAAGAAGTCATTCACCGGTCCATACCTCAAATGTGTTCATCCAAACAGCGTGGAGGCTTTCCTTTACGAGATCCACGAAGGCATGTGCGGAAGTCACATTAGGGGGAGATCTTTAGCCTACTGCGCTATTTCGCAAGGATACTGGTGGCCATGCATGCAAGCAAATGAGCAGAAATATGTTAGAAAATGCCAAAAATGCCAAAAGTTCACCCACCAAATTCAGCAGCCGGCCAGAGAACTTCTCCCCCTCACAAGTCCTTGGCCTTTCACAATGTGGGGGCTGGATATAGTGGGACCACTCCCAACAACACCGGGGAACCGGAAGTTCTTCATTGTGGCGACAGATTACTTCACCAAGTGGGTTGAAGCCGAACCCTTAGCGACTATAAAAGAAAAGGATGCCAAGCGGTTTGTTTGGCAGAACGTGATTACGCGGTTTGGCGTCCCCAAGGCTTTGATTTTTGATAATGGCACCCAATTTGACGGACGATTGTTCAGAGGATTTTGCGAGGAATTGAAGATGGAATTCTACAATTTCATCCCGACCTACCCTCAATCCAACAGCGAAGCTGAAGCATCGAACAAGACCATTCTAGATGGATTGAAGAAAATGCTGAAGAAAGCTAAAGGCAAGTGGGCCAAGGAAATTTCTAGTGTCCTGTGGCCATATCGGATTACCTTGAGACGCTCGACCGGGGAGACTTCTTTTTCCTTGGCATATGGCATGGAGGCAGTTATCTCATTGGAGATCGGCATGCCCACCATCCGCAGTGAAAATTTTGAGCCCGAACTGAACTTTGACGCCATCGCCCTGGAATTGGACCTAGCTGACGAATGCCGAGAAAAAGGCGTTAATCCACGTAGCCGCATATCAACAAGAATTGTCCAGAAAGTACAACAAAACAGTGCACCCTAGACCGTTTTAAGTCGGGGACTGGGTTTTAAGGAAGGTGATGGGCAACACACTGGCGCCAGGCGAAGGAAAGTTAGAGGCAAACTGGGAAGGGCCTTATGGGATAATCGGTCTAGCGGGCAAGGGGGCATACCACCTAGAGGACTTGGATGACAAAAGTGTACCCCGGCCATGGAATGCGGCCAATCTCAAGCTATACTATTTTTAGTCTTTGTCTTTTGTGTGTAATTTTTTGTAAAGGGGTGAGTTTTCCCCTCAATCTACCAATGTAATCCTCTCAGTCATTATGTGAATTCATGATTGCAATATGTAATAGAAACGAATTATTTTACAAAGAAAGTATGTTGTAATTGAGGAACCGTAGTGCACTAGGGACGGCCATCTTTACAGCCGTGGTGCTTTATCCCGGCTGGAAGAGTTGATGATTTGCTCAACTCTAGTATTTTAGCCGAGATGTTTTATACCGGCTAGAAGAGTTGACGATTTTTTCAACTCTAGGATATTAGCCGAGGTGCTTTATCCCGGCCAGAAGAGTTTATGATTTGCTCAACTCTAGTATTTTAGCCGAGATGTTTTATACCGGTTAGAAGAGTTAATGATTTGTTAAACTCTAGGATTTTAGGTAAGGTGCTTTATCCAGGCCAGAAAAGTTGATGATTTGCTCAACTTTAGTATTTTAGCCAAGATGTTTTATATCAGCTGGAAGAGTTGATGATTTACTCAACTCTAGTATTTTAGCCGAGATGTTTTATCCCAACTAGAAGAGTGAATGTTTTGTTCAGCTCTAGTATTTTAGCCGAAATGTTTTATCCCGACTAGAAGAGTGGATGTTTTGTTCAACTCGAGTATTTTAATCGTGGTGTTTTAGCCGTGGTGTTTTATCTCGGCTAAAAGGGTTGATGATTTGTTCAGCTCTAGTATTTTTGCCGAGATGTTTTACCTGGCTATAAGGGTTGATAATCTATTCAATTCTGGGATTTTAACCGAGATGTTTATTCCGGCTATATGCATTGATGACTTTGTCTACACAGTGCCTGGACGATTTCATTCGTCTTTTGAGATCGAGATAATTTTCTCGATTCAATCAGTCTGTAACATGCCGGGCAAGAATAGTGTGGTTGCAAGATGAACAACAGCAGCCATTACAAGAATATAAGTGAAATGCGAACTTTTCATTGATTGAGAAATTTAGTACATATTGTGGAGCTAGTAGCCCGGTTACAAAAAAAAAAGAAAAAGAAAAAAGAAAAGAAAAGAAGACTAAACTACGCTAATGGGGAGAGGTCGGCAAACTAGTCCTCGGCCCCTTCTGTCGTGGCTTCTAGGTCCACAACAGCAGCCTTTTCCTTCTCGCCGAGCTCCTTTTGGCCGCCCTCGTCTTCGGCCTCTTCTTGCAAAGAGTTGAAGACTTCGTTGGCTTAAGGAATCAGGTAGACCGGCAGGAAGGCGGGGGGAGGAGAAGAGAACACCTCGGTCTCAGATCCTTGGCCGAGTTTTTCACAAGCAGCCTTCCAACTGGACTTAAAATAGATGTCCTTTGTGGCTTCGACTTGCTTGGTATAGTTGTCTTCAGCTTCCTTGAAACCAAGATTGTTGGCCTCATCCACGGCGGCCTGCTTCGCTTGTCTTTCGGCTTCGAGTTGGGCCTTTAGTTCATCCCTCTTTTGCTCGGCCCTACCGAGCTGGCCAAGAAATTTAGTGTTGTCAACGTTGGCCATTTCAAGTGAAGCCTTAGCCCAGCCAAGTTCGGCGGCTACGTTTTTACCGGCATTGTTTAGCTCGGTAACTTTGTGGCGCAAGTTCATAATACGGTCCATAACCATGTGTTGTTTCTGGATGGCCTGTAACAAGAAAGATGTTAGCTGAAATAAGAAGACTAACCGAGCAAAGACTTGGTAAGATTTCGAAACGTACCCTGGTCGTGGACTTGACCACAGATTTCAAGAGCTGGGTGTCAGGAACATGTTCGCTCCTGGTCACGTCACTCGGTAGCAGCAGTGCCTTCTATAGGTCGAAGGTAAGGAGGTGCTCCTTGTCTCCCTTAACGGACGCGGTGGCCGAGATCTCTTTGCCCCGATGTTTGAGCTCCAGCCTCCATGGTGCAGCTGGCTCGGCTTCCTGCGTTGCTTGTTTAGTGCTTAGTTCAGCAACAAGCTCGGTTGAGGGGTCAGCCGACCGGGCTTGTTTGCCAGCTGGGCGGGACTCAGGGGGGGCGGTCATGGAAGCCAAAGCGATAACGGTCCCCGAGCTCTGGCTGACGGAGGGGGTGGGAGGTGGCATGTTCGGTATCTCGGCGGAAGTAACTGTAATCAAGTTCTTGATCTTGCTCCTTTTCGCCATTTCTTCTTCCTCGGTCAGCCGTAGGAGGCGCACGTCTGGCAGACTGGGGTCAGGTGGGGGAGATGGAGCCCGGAGGAAGTCAGTGACCTTACTCCTGCGCGGTGCTGAATAGCGGTAGGAGGGGGCGTAACCGGGGAGATTGTGACAGTCTCGGTGCTGGTATCTCAGCACGGCCCTTATCGCTTCCTCGTTGGGATACTGGTAGTTTGCGTGCAGTTCTTCAATAGCTGTAAATAAAAGAAGAAGAAGAAAGAAAAACAATTAGCTCGATGCGAACAATTTTTATAAAAGAGATCAGTTGGGAAGATAAGCTTACAAGATGAACTGAAGTTCTTGCTGATGTACCAACCGGGCACATCAGCCGTTTCGTAGTTACCAGTCACCCAGAAAAAATCGTCGTCGTTCATGTCTTTGTCCAATGTGCCGATCACTAATCTTTCCCTACCCGGCCTTATTTTCAGATAATAGTTGAAGTTGTCTTTTGTTCGACCGAGCGTGTATTGATGCAAGATCTCGGCTGGGCCTAGGTTTAAACCGAGGCAGTTGTTCAGCTCGGCCACGCCGTTCATAATTCGGTAGGTGTTGGTAGATACTTGGGTGGGTGCTAGCCCTGCTCTTCTCAAGAATTCGCACATGAGGGGCTGTACTTGGAAGCGCAACTTACCCTCGATCATGCTCAGTACGGTGAAGGGGCAAGATTCTAATCTGCCCCACAGATTTATGCCCTCTTTGCCAAGCTCCAGGTGTACGTCAGCAGGTACGCCGTACTCCTCGCGGAACACAGCAAGGGCGCTCGGTGTGTCTACAAGGAAGCGGTAGCGGCCCACGAATGACCGGCTTGTTCAGCTAGGCAGTGTTGCTTTGATTAAATTTTGCACGGCAGCTGCTCAGTCTTTGAGGGCCCTTGTGTTGGTGTCTAGTCCCCTAGGACTTTGCAGTTAAAAGCCAAGTGTAAGAGATAACACGGCCACGGAAATGAGCTTGAGTTCAGCCCGGTCACTGTGGGCGCAATAGCACCTCGGTCTTATTGGGTTAGTTCAACAGCTCGGTCGCTCGAAGGGACCATATATTAGCCCGGTCGAGCATCCCAGAGCTTTCTTAACTCGGTTCTCACCTAAGTCCTACAAACTTGGTACTAGCTCGGTCCACTTATGATTTTGGATCAAACGAAGATATATAGCCTGGTCAGTCCCAGATCCTAGCGTGTTTGGATCAAACGAAGATATATAGCCTGGTCAGTCCCAGATCCTCGCGTGTTCATCACAGAAGATGATGAACAGTTGAGGGAGAAGGGGCAGAAATGGTTTTTGGTGGTCACGCCGTAGGCTAACTTCATTCGAAGTCCTAAAACCTATTGTCATCATGCCCTAGACTCAACTATGGCAGTCACATGCCCAATTATACAATAAAAGCATGAGTAATAGACGAAGAACAGTGGAGGGTTGAGGACTTACAGGTTAGGGCACGGACGGTGGCTCGAAGCAGTGAGACGAAGCCTCCAACGACGACGAAGGTGAAGAATGGGCTTGTGGGGATGCTCCAATCTCAGTAGAATGAGTGGGGGCAAGAGCTTTGGTTCGCAGGGTTGCTTGAGAGCTAAAGATCAACAAAAGAGGAAGGGGCATAAAAGGAAGAATGGCGAGTATAAGAGGGGAAGAGAGGCGCCAAAATTTGAATGTGAAGAGACAGCGTAAGACGGCTGGGTTGGCTGCTTGAGGCCAATGAATGGGCGACACGCGTCTGTGATGATAGCGGCGTCAGTACTGAAAGGACATGTTGGTAAGTCGAGGTGCCGACCGGGTAAGTCACAAGACCGAGCGTGGGACTTAGCACGGTGAATGGCTTGCAGTGTAAAACTGAGCAGATGAATGACCCCGGCCGAAGAATGTAATCCCGGTCACGCTAGGGTGGACGGAATTAAGGGGCAATTGAGAGGGAGATTCGTAATCTGGCTTTGGGCCGTGGTAATGACCGGGCTAAATTGGACCTAATATGTTTGGGCCGAGCTGGTTTGGGCCAATCTAGGGGAGTGCACTCGGTTAAAGCCCTGGTCCGATTTGGCAGGGATAATTTCGGACTGCCAACCCGATTCACGTTATTTGCTCATTGAGTTAGGCGGGTAAGATCCTCCGCGGACCAATCGAGCAAGAGCTCGATCATAATGGAGAGCGGCTAAGCTCGGTTGTAACGGAGCTCGGTTTGGGGCGTTGCATATCTCGAAAGTAATGCGTTCGTAGGAAGATGGGGCAGAGCCGTGCTGTCTATTCATGCCAATGCCGTTTGTCAGTTTTGTTAGGTGGTGTTTAGTTGTATTTGCACTGACACGTGGAAAAATAGGATAGAAGAGCAGGTCGACGCATCAAAAGGCGAATGGACTTAGAGGCATGTGCAGAAGGTATATAAACATGACTGCGCCCCCCATGCTGGGGACGGAACATCCTTTGGTGAGAGAAAAACTACTACATTGTCTCCCCCCCTCTCTTCTCTCTCTCTCTCTCTCTCTCTCTCTCTCTCTCTCTCTCTCTAAGTGTGTGCTGACTTGACCGTCGGAGGGGTTTTCCGGCAGCGCACCGCCGGGTAGCTCACCTTTGTTGTGTTCTCAGGTCGATCGGAGGAAGGCGCAGCTTGGGCATGAGGACTACAGTTAACGTCAGATATTTGGCTCCCGTACACCAGCCAAAAATTATATGTATGATTCATCCAAATTCCACACAAAAAGCAGAGGACGACAAAAGTTTTTTTTGGTCGCCAATGAACATTATATGTCGACTAAAATAATATAATAGCTATAATATGCAATCAACGCCGATTAAATTAATTTTAAGTCGCCAAAAGTACTATTTTTGGCGACTAAAATTTTTTTGGTCGTCAAATTTAGTCACCAAATGTGCAGTTTGTTGTAGTGTGGTGGTAGTAGCGGATTGTCACATTCCATTTTCTCTGTTCCTCCTCTTTTAACAATCACGCCTTCTCCACCTTCCTCTATCCCAATTAATTAGGGTTGATGATTTCCTTGGGGAGGTTCGGCAGCCATGGTTGTGAATCTTCTTTGGCTGGCATTGCGCTTTTCTGCGTCTTCTCGATCCTCTCAAGAAACTTAGGCCTATTTGATTCTTGGATATAGAAGGTGAGATTGGAGATTATTGCTATGTTTCGTTTTGGCTTTTTGGCTAAAAAAAGCATTAAAAAAATATAAATAAAATTGACTACATAAGTTTATAGGACAAAATGTCACATTCAAACCATAATCATTACACTTTTTTCTCTTACAAAAGTCAAAAAAATCAAAAACAAAAACCAAATGAGGCTAAAAAAGCCAGGTTAAAATAGTTAAAAAGTCAAAAAGTCTGGTTATTTTAGCTCTTCCCAACCGAAGGCTATATATCGTGAGTTCTATATATTTTGTGTTCGTAATATTTTTTAGAGGAGTATATAATGGGGGTGTTTGGCAAGGAAGTTTTTAGCTTTTTTGAGGATAAAATTCAAAAAATAAAATAAAATAAAATAGGCTAAAATAGTTAATAAGACAAAATGCCACATCAATTCCATAACCATTTCACATTTTTTTTTTCACAATCATATCCAATTACAAAAAAATCTAATCATCTTCATAAACACAAAAAATTTTAGCCTACTAAAATAGCCAAAAACTAAAATAACCTACAAAAATATCAACTTCCCATTGGATGTGATGTTTGTGAAAGAAAAAGTGAAATGATTATGGGTTTAATGTGACATTTTATCTTATTAGCTATTTTAGCCTATTTTGTTATTTTGTAGGTTTTAGCCCAAAAAATCAAAAAATAGCCTTTGTCAAATAAACTATGATATGTATTTTATTTTATTTTGCCTTGGCTATTTTAAGAGATTATATATCGTGGGTTCTACATATTTTTTGTTTGTAATATTTTTTAGAGAAGGATATAATATACAACTAGATTGTATATTTCCTAAAATCGTGGGTGTACAATACCTACTCCCTCCTATTATATCATATCCCATCAGGTGAGATAGAAATATAATTTTGCTCTTTTATAATGGGAAATCTAATTATGTGTATATATGAACCTTACAAAAATTTGATTGTGTATATGAGAAATCTAATTGTATATAACCAAAATAATTATGTTCATACATTTTATTTTTAAATTTTTACAGCTGAATTTTTTTACATAAACAATATATATAAACAAAAACGTTATTTCTTTTTTGAGATTCAAAGTTTTAATTTAATTTTTTTAATTTTAAATATAAAAAATATATTTATAATTATATTAATTTAAAAGGTTTTGAACTTTCAAAGTTCTAATTCAAAAAATATTTACCAATTTAAGAATTAAATAAATAAGTGGGCCAAATAAACTATGATATGTATTTTATTTTATTTTTAAATTTGCCAATTAAACTATAATATGTATTTTTTATTTGTAAGAATTTAGAATACACAATTAAATTTAGAAAAATAATTTTAAAAATGTTAAAACTTAATTGATTCTAAATCATTTTTCTTATATATTTTAAACAAATTTATGTTATTATTTAATTTTTGATTATGTTATTACTTAATTGATTATTTTTTATTTAATATACATATGTATATTGGCAAATGATTGGATATAATGGACATACATATATATTGCGTGTGGATGGGTATAGGGACACAATACATTAATGTGGATGTTTGGAAAATTGCTATTTTAGTAGGTTATTTTAGTTTTTGGCTATTTTAGGAGGCTAAAATTTTTGTGTTTGGGAAAATAGTTGAATTTTTTTATAGTTGAATATGATGTTTGTGAGAGAAAAAGTAAAATGATTATGGGTTTGATGTGACATTTTGTCTTATTAAATATTTTAGCCTATTTTGTTTTTTAGTGCTATTTTAGCCACCAAAAAAAAAAAAAAAAAAACCTAAAAAAGCTTCTTCCCAAACACCATTGTGTTGCTTATATTCCATAATTCTTTTCGTAAAACAAACATAGATAAGAAATATTCAGTACTATATCTTTAACTCAACAAACATGAGCATGTGATATGTTATCCAATCCAGATATCTTATTCATTGCATATACTGAGTAAATCTCAAGACATATTATATTCGGACAATCAATCAAGGCCTTAGGCCATGTTTGTTTACCGGATATAAAAGTCGGATATAGGTGTGAGACCGGATATAATACGAGATGAGGTTTACATTTTTTTTTTCTTCTCCTTATATCCCGTGTTTGGTTGCTTTAGAAATAGAAAGTCCAGATAGTATATGATGCAAAAGGGAGGATATGCAATACCACCCCCCATCGTATTGTATATCTCTACTATCAGATATAACTCATTGTAGCCGTCCCCGAACGCCCCGGGAGGATGACTCCCGTTCTGTTCGTTTTATGGGTCTACTACAGTTCAGGACTCAAATTGTCACGGTTCTTAATCTGAACCAAAGAGTCCAAATCTGGCAAATCGTTTTGAAGAAAAACAGATTTTTTGAAAAGTAGTGCCAAACATGGACTGCTTTGCCAGATACAGAGTCGCCACCTAAATATTTTTAAAATGGGAAATTTAGGAAACCCTGACTCGGTGCCGAAGGCCACGTGTCCGTCATCACCAAAGTTGTCTTGGCTCGGGAGCTTGGGTACGATCGGGGAAGGTCAGCTATGAGCACCCCCTTTCGCCCGGTCCGAAGACCGGCCTCTACTAACCATGGTATCCGTTTTTGAAAACGTTATGTGCTCTTGTTCCAATTATTAGCCTAGAATTACTATGTTATGCGCACAGCAAACAAGTATAGACTAGATTGCCTAATTTGGAAACAAGCATTGCATATCTGTTTGTTTTGAAAAGTGCTTTGGGATTTGCTACTCGCAAGTAGGCTAAAACACGGATTTCAACGAGTTTTTCCAACTCAAGCAATCCAACCTCCACCCACAGGCATTCAAACAATTTATCTCATATAAGCATTTAGCCACATGGTAAGCCTACTGTCATGTTAACATTCGCACGCATGCAATATGCTAAAGCATAAATACTTACATTGTACTCCGTGCCAAAACAAGAAACTAGTTAGCCAACATGCATGTCCTAGTTCATGTTAAGTGGCTAATGCATCGCATACAGAACGTGATTAGGATAGGCTCGGCTAACCCTAAAATGGCATGTGAAATGCAATCATTCGGTGCACGTATTCAAGTTAGTTTTGAAGATGCAATGCAGTTTGTATGATGTACCGAGCCCGGTGCATGCAATACTTTATGGATGAATGCACGCATGCATAGCATAAGGTATGCTAAAATAAATATGCCCTAATCTACCATCGTAAGCAGGTAAATAAAAGGGTAGAAAGAGGTGGGGTTGGAAGACAGGCACACCACTCACCCACACTTATTACAGATTCGCCCCCGCCCGGAGGGACCAAAAGAATAATACAAATTAATTAACTACGCAAGCTAATTAAATATTACAAATTGCCTAATTAGTTAACAAATTAACTAAGCTAGAAGAAAATAGTAAATCTCCTCGGGAAGAGAGCCCAATGCAATGCATGCTCGGTCTTGTTCGGAATTGCACTGCCATGCGTAAGCTGCCCCTGTTTTCCCTGCTTTTCTCCTCTGAAGACTGCCAAAGTCTCAAGGATGCCTTTCTGGACACTGGAGAATACCACCGGCTGAATAGAATCACCACCGGCAGTGAATTGTGATCACCGGCACAAAATTCATCCATCGGCTGTTGATTTACTGCCGGCCGGCAGAAAATGTTGCCGGTCGGCAGAAAATACCTGCAGAACCTGCAACTCACAGCAGCAGAGGGCAAAACTTGCATGGCAACACAATTCAAACCATGTATGCACCAATCATACCCCCTATCATGTTTGCGACTCAAGGGAGGATGCGCCTCGATTCTCAGGCCATCAATCACGCATTTCCATGCATGATGGCCTAAAGAATCAAGTGTGCACTTTCATGTCAAATGAAATGCAAACCAATCAAACAAAACAAGGCCCAATTCCTATCACCAAATCAAGGAACAAGGCATGCATGCAAGATGCAATGCAACCTAGGCATGCAAGCTAAGGATGCAACATGGCATGACAAGGCACTTGTGCGAGCATACTAGCAAACATGAGGCAAACATGCTACCAAGCAAATGATGGTCTTAAACATGATCTAGGTGACTCTAATTAGGCCTAAAATCAGTGGCCAAAACCAAGGAAATGAAGGCCAAAATGCACACACACATGCATGCAATCATGATCCCATACCTTAAGCATAAACAAGGCAACTCTTAAGCACACTTAAAGAGACCAAACAATAGACAATTAGCATGCAACACAAGCTCTGAAATCATGTAAAACATGGTGCCAAACCAAGCAACAAGGCGAGCTAAACGTGCAACAATGGCCCCAAGCATTCAAGGCTCGCCAAAGAAGTAATGGACTACACTTAGTACAATCACACATGGCAAGACTTAGGCGACCAAAATCAGAGTTTTAACACATAGAACTAAGCCCAAAAGGCCAACTAGATGGCATCTAAATGGTTTGAATCCGAAGGCATGCACAATGGTCAAAACATAGGGCATACAACACATGCTCATAAGGCGTTAAAGAGGCATGCAAGGCAAGCGTATGAGCATGTCAAAGGGACTGAAATAACATGTTAGGTGGTTCCAAACCACCAAAATGATGCAAGCAACACATGCTACACATTCACATACTTGAGGCATACAAGCCCGACAAGCCACAAATGCAAAGGAGTTATACTAAGCATGCCAAAATCAATCCAAACAACTATGGACAGACCTAAAGCATGGCAAAATAAGCACAAAACATTCACAAGGCTAAGCCTAAAACATGCTCGAACAAAGGCTAACAACCTAAGGCATATTAAGGCAATTACAAGGTATTACATGGTAGGTATGCTAAGCATGCATGGTGTACCAAAACCAACACACAACATGATTATATTATGGCATAATAAGCATGAAATGCAACCTAGACATGATCAACACACACTCTAACATAGGCTCCCTCAATAGGCCAAAAATGGTCCCTTTCAAGGACAACAAGGAGAGGGGGTGGCCCTCCCCTTTTAGAGACTTCAAGGCACCATCTCCACCACTGAAATCCCTCAAGATTTCAGTGGTGAAGAGGCCCAAACACCAATGTCTCGAAACTTGCACAAAATAGCACAAAAATGGGGCCTTTCAAGGCCTAAGGGTGGTCAAACACACCCAAACCATAAAACACTCTTAACAAACAATCAAGAGGGCCTAAAAACAGAACTTTTTTATGTTATACACCAAACACAAAAACAGCTCTAAGATAGATAGAAATAGGATGCAAAAATGGGGAATAAAAGGGAAGTTTCTTACCCTTGAAGCCTTTCTTCAACAATGGTGGTCTTGTTGCCTCCTTAAGCTTCAATCCAGTCAAAAATAGCAAGAACAAGCCCTTAGAACCTCAGTAGCCAAAGGAAGGTGGAGCACTAGGTGCTTGTGTGCAATAGTATGGACTAAAACACACACAAGAGTAAAAAGAGGGGAAGGTATAGATATAGGACAGATATATGTCCTAAAGCTAAAACCAGAGCTCCTCTAACTCTCCTCTTCAATTTTCCTAACCCTAGAACAAGGGAGAGAAGGCCTCCTCTTATAGAGGAGGCAATCTTGTAATGCTTAGCAAGTAAGCAAACAAGAGGGGCATCCCTCCATACACGTGTATGGAGGGGAAGCAAATGCCATCCAGCTGTTTCAAAATATCTCCAAAAGCAGCTGAACAGTAGTCGGCCGGCCAAAAATGTCATTTTGACAAAATTGACTGCCGACCGGCAACAAAGAGTGCCGACCGGCAATATACATTGCCGGTGGACACAAACAACAGCCGGTGGCCTCTAGCCACTGCCGGTGGTGTGTGGGGATGCCTCACAAGGCATTCCCTGCCCCTCCAAGGCAAAACACAGGTGTTTGGTGCAAAACCAGACACAAAATGGTCAAGTTTGGAGATCCTGAGGCAAGGTGCGTAGCCGAGACCTCCGGGAACTCCAAACGAACACAAACAAGGATGATCACCGAGTGTTCCAACGGGGACGTCCAAGTCTTGAGGACTGTCAAAAATGGGGTGTCTACACTCATCTTTCATCTAAAGGTTAAAAATAATCACCTCCCTCTTACCCCATCTTATATTCTATCTTAACCAAATATAACATAAGTGACTCTACAATATATATAATTCATCTCATATCTTATAATATATTATATCTCATCTTTATCTTTAAGTATTACATATCTTTTTAAATTTTTTTATATCCAATCCAAATAATCAAATGGCCTTTAGACAAAGCCAAGCAACTTTACAAGAAGCCAAACTGGCAAGCATTCCTAAACCAACCTTCATTAATTCCAGCTGAGTATCTCTTATTCATTCGCTCTATTCGTCGTTCAAATCTTGCTATGAGATGGAAGATTTGAATGGGGAGTTGAATTCGATGCTGCTTTTTTTTTTTTTTTTTGTAATATGAAACAAAATGACCTATTCATTGCATATCCACGCGCAATGAAATACACAGAAAATATATAGGCTGAATGTAATTGAATTTTTCTTTTTAATATTTTTCTTAATATTGAATTTACCTAAATGGAATAATAAATGAGCAATGTTATACGTAATCTCATTTCTTATTTTTTTCCTCAATTTTAGGCACAAAGCAATGAGCCCACAATCATAAATGCATACCAAATTCACTCACTTGTGCCCTAGAGTTAGAAAAAAAGGTAAAAAATATGATTCGGAAAAAATAATTGAAAAAATCCAATTTATGAGTGTTTAAGATAAATAACAAATTATATACATATCTATACATGTGTGTACATATTTAAACAGATCAGTTCCATTTCAAATTAGGACCATAACTATAAAATCACAAACTGAACTGTCAAGTACGAGTTACTTATTTTAATAATCAGGAACCATTTATTGAGAAAATTAAACTAAATCAATTCGTAAGGTTGTGGTCTAGACCTGATCGATTTGTAATTTTTATTTTTTGATTTTTTCCTAATATATTCCATAAAGATGTTGCTAGGCAAGTCTCATTTAATACATGGTATGTCTTTTCTTTCATTTTAGTGGTTGACATAGAAATAAAATTTTATATAGAAATTATGAGCAAAATGAGTTGATACTTTGTGGTTTTTTCATTTTCAATCAAAACACTTGTTATTATCATTATAATTTTATAAATACGATTGACAAATCATTCTAAATATGTTTTTTTACATGAATTTTATGTCTATAAATCACATTTCTTTTTCTTTCTTTTTTTCCCTAACAATGTATTGTGTTGTCTTGAGTAGAGGTGTTAATTAAATGAGTCGGACCAACACGACTCATTTAGAGTCAGGCCTAGCATGAAACGAATCTAGGCGTACTATGCTAGGCCAATGTTTTGGGCCTAATACCACACGCACTAATGGGCTTGGACACAACACAAGCCACATAATAGGCTCAAGAAAAAATATTTCATTAAATTTTGAATAATTCTACATATATTAACAGTCTTATTAAAAATCTTACTAAAAACATAAGAGGATAAATAAGATTGGTTAAGATAGGATATAATGGCTAGATTTAAAGACAAAATTTAACTTTAAAAGGCACTCACAAAACCATTCTCTACTACTATGAATCACTGTGTGTGACTTGAACAGTCGATTTTTCAAACCTTGTATATATTTACATATAAGTTATTGATAATCCAAATATGAGATGATGGCAAATGCATAAGCTCTTACATCAAAAATAACAATTAAGGAGCCCAATCATTGATTTTCGACCATGGCGCTTGACATTGAGCTGTATTATGGAGTCCAATCTGTTGTCTACGGTTCCATAAAAAATGGAACCAATCCAACCCATTTAAATCATGGAACCAATTCGAACCAAACCATTTAAACACGGTTCAGTTCACTTTGGAACCACAGATTCACATAATCTATTAATAAAGAAAAATCATATAACATTTTCATTTCAACATTAATCTGTCCATAATTTTTCAAAACATAAACATGTATATTGTTCCACAATTAATTTAAACAAATATAATATTCAATTTCACAGCAACAATAGCAGTAGTCATCACCAAATTTTTTTAAAAAAAAAAAAAAAAAAAAAGACTAAAACTAGTTCTTCCATTACACCATTGCAAAACTAAAATAAAATAACACAACAATAGCAACAAAGCAACTGTTGCACACAACGAGAAAAGAAGAGAAGAGAAGAGAAGAGAATGAAATGTTATAAATTAGGATTTTGGTTTTATATATAAGAGATAGGATAGTATACTTCATGGATGTGTGGTGTGAATATAATCTAAGTTGCATACGGTCCGGATTAGTTCCAATCTGGAACCGTGAAGTGAAATCTGAACATGATCCACAGGAAAGGGTTCCTCAATTTACCAATTCAGAATTGGACAACAGATTCAAAAATCCAATCCAAACCTACCGGATTATATTGAACCGATTCGGTTTGCGGATTTTACGGATTTCTTATTCAGCCCTATTCTTAACGACAGTAACCAGATATACAACAGAGAATAGAAAAAAACAGGTTGGAGGGTAGGTTTATCCTAAAAATTCCAGATTCAACCTCTTCATAATTACTTTCAAAGCTTTCATTAATTTTGCAATTTGAGAAATATTTCATGTTTATCTAATGTTATATATACTATTACTAGCCTTTCTTTTCTTTTCTTTTCTTTTTTTTTTCCCTTGTCCTTCTAAAAGTTTGTATAAAACAAGAGATTTAGCCACCAAAAAAATAAAATAAATGGATAAATTACACTTTGGCCCAATTATGTTTGGCTACTTTCTCACTTTGGCCCTTAAAATTTATTTTTTTCTTTAGCCCTTCATGTTTCAATTTTTTATGAGTTTACTTCTAAAATTAATTTCTATTAAAAATTAGACAAAAAATAATACATTGATAGTAACATGGCATAAAAATATTTTATTTTATATAACTCGCATCTCTGAAATAAACTTAAATCTCAATATAATAATATATTTTTTATGTTATGTGACAGTCATTAGGATATTTTTTGCCTAATTTTGAACATAAGTTAACTTTAAGAGTAAATTGGAAAAAATTTAAAACATAAATAAGCACAAGAATAATTTGAGGATATTTTGAATAATTTATTTTGTACATCTACTTTGTTAAATAAATAAGCACAAGAATAATAAAGTGCTTTCTTCAACAAAGACCCACAAGAAGCTTGAAGAATCTAATCACCCAATAATTTTTCAGCATCTATTTTGAGTTTCTGATCATACTTGATGAAGTACAAGCTTAAAAAAGAAGAAGACAACTCATTACTTGGCTGTCATTAAAACAGAAGCCTATACAATTAAGACCCAAAAATAAACCACGAATATTCGCAAGAGCGATGGCTCTAAAATTGCACCAAAATTATAGTAGTTGCGATGTCAACAAAATGAAAATGAACATAATGTATACATCAAGAGGAGGGGGAATACAAAATATATATTACTTTGAAATCTTGTTTTCTGCTAGAGCTGCCCTTCCATGACAACTTTAACAATGGATGAGAATAAGCCCTAAACCCTAAACAATGGCATCCAATTGAAGAGAATCCGAAAAACTGTTAATCAGATTAAAAAAACACCTCTTAGAAACACAAACATAAAAATGCTAGGATTTTTTTTTTTTTTTTTTGTAACTTTTCAAAAAGATAAAACAAGTTTACGCATCAACTTTCACACAAGCAATGGTGACCATTTTTAAGCATACCAAGATAGAAGTAAAATTAAATGTAAATTACAATTACCTCCATTGAAGTTTTATACAGATACAAAAGAAAAAATAACAAAAACAGCCCCTTCTCTCTCTCTCTTTCTCTCTCTCTCTCTCTCTCTCTCTCTCTCTCTCTCTCTCTCACGCATGCATTATTTTGTGTAACAACACATGCTAATCGAGGCTATTTCAACGGCCTTCACAGTTCAAAATCAAATCATGAAGTATATGACACCCTGAAATACCCTAATCTAGTAAAGCTAGATAGATTGAAATTGGGCATGAATATTGACAAAATAACAAGAATGGTGCATTATGCTTACTTAAAAGAGACAACCTTCGGGAGAGAAAATGAATATGTGACAATTGTAAACGCCTCCAAAGTGAAGAGAACTACAACTCATTTGATCTTTTGGGTGTCTTATTTTTATTTGATTTGCGTTTGAACATATAGACATAAAAGCAAGGCTGTCCATGTAAAGAAAAGAAAAGAAATCTTTGTGCATTAAACATATAGTGTTGAAGGAACAATATGATATACTAATTTTACCTTTCTCTAGCTTTTGATACTGTTCTTGCCTCTAACCCAAATTATTACCATCAAGCGAGACTAAGCTCTCAACATAGGTATCCACTGGAAGACAGTTACAGTATTCCGATATTCCTAAATTTACCATCTTTCGAATTGTAAAGAACTAACCAATTCTCAAATTTCAATAAAATTTCACCATTCTTCGAAATGCACAGTGTGTGTAGTGGCAAATTCTTGACACTATAGAATATGGTATTGTGAACAACTTAGTCCAAGGTTCTCTCTCGCCATTCTCGTTCACTACCTATACATCAACACAAGTCGAGAAGTTGCAGAGCACATGGAGGCATCCTTTTAAAACACACAATGTCAAATCAATAACAACAACTTCATAATCAGGTGGGACAAATGCTCTATATGTTTCTCTGAGGCCTTTTTTAAACAAAACTGTGAGGCTTCGGCCAAAGCGGACAATATTGTGCTTTTGTGCTAGAGACATCCATAGATGGCGCCAAAATGAAGCAATCAACCCAACCCAACTAGCACAATATTGTCCGCTTTGACCGAAATCTCACAGTTTTGTCCATACGTTTCTGTGAGGCTTTGGCCAAAGCAGACAATATTGTGCTACTGTGGTAGAGGCATCTACATATGGTGCCAAAATGAAGTAGTCAACCCAACCCCACTAGCACAATATTGTCTACTTTGGCCGGAGTCTCACAATTTTGTTCTTCTTTAGAATGCTAGAGGCATCCACAGACGGTGCTAAAATGAAGCAGCCAACCCAACCCCACTAGCACAATATTGTCTGCTTTGGTCGGAGCCTCACAATTTTGTTCTTCTTTAGAAAAAGCCTCACGCTAGTTAGGAAGAGTTAGTCAACTTATTAAGTGGGCTGTGGATGTCTCTCAAATAATTGTGGGACAAACCCATTTCGGATTCCCACAAGTTCCTTCTCTAAATCAAGAGAAACAATTACCCAAGAAGAGTAACTCGAATCTGTATCAACACAGGTGGCCCAATGGAGAGTCAGATTTCAAAATTTCCCTGAAATAAATGTACACGGAGGAATACCATAAGGAAAGTCTCCGATCCTCCTCCACAAATTCCTCTTTAATGAATAAACCACCCCCCACCCCACTCTGGTTCTGATCTTGACTAAAGAACCTCATCGCCTTGTAGCCATTGGTAGACTTATCATAACCAAACCCACATGCTCTTGTAAACCCATTTTTAGCATCCAAATTTGGCAATATCTTGTGTGTCCTAGTAGATGGGTTCCATAGAAGTATAAAATGTCGACTACCGACCCACACCAACCCATTACATGAACCTAAAATGAAAACTGCATTACTATCTACTTGAAATGGACAATCAAGCTCAACGGCAGTTTCTTCATCATTAGGTTCAGGTTGCTTATTATTGAATACATAGTAAAAAGATCACGACTTCAAATCAAATGAGTGAATATATCTCAGTATCAGTCTCTGCTGTATATAATCATTATCGGTCCTAGATGACATACCAAGATTGGTTTTCACGAATTGGGGATTTGAAATTGATGAACGCCATGATTTGGAAACGCATCTGAATTGCAGTAGAGATTTAACGGGTAGTCTCGAGAGTATCTCGTCTTCAATGATTTCCTTAGGGAGGTTCGGTAGCCATGGTTGTGAATGTTCTTCGGCTGGCACTGCGCTTTTCTGAGACTTCTTGACCCTTTCAAGTTCTCACTCATTCGAATCGCTTTCAATCGCCATGGATAGTGGTGTTGTGTTTGTTATGGTGTGTGTACTAGGGTTTTCAGACCAATGATCCAGAGTAAATTCATTTTAAATTTATAATAAATAAAAAAAATTAATACATAATCTGTCATATCACTGTAAGTAAAGTTAAAATTAAAACTTTTTATGAGTCTAAATTTTTTTTTCCTGTAAGTAAAGTTAATCTTATTAATACATAATCTGTCATATCTCTTCTCCAAGTTTTCTTCAACATCAGGTAGTTCTTATTAGGGGTGTATGCAATATGGTTCGGACGGTTTGAGAGTAAAATTACAAATCGAATGACGGATTGACAGATTGACAAATTGCGCTTTGAGTGATTTTTAACGGATCGACAGATTGAATAATATTCTAACTAATTATCATACATTTGCATAATATATAACACTAATTTGTATAATATTTTTTAAATATATAACACAGAGTAATTTTATATAAAATGTTTCATATATATAGAACCACTAATTTGTAATAAATTTCATATCTTAAATATCTCTCACACTTATTTTTACATTGATATTTCTTTAGAGGTTAAAAACTATATGTGACACCCCAAATTTTGATAATATAATACACCGATGCACTGGGGTTTAACTAGAGGATACACATCATTTTTAAGCACAAAATACAAATAATTACACTAAAATAAAATATTAATAATAATTACAGCTAAAATTCTTCAAGTCTTTAAATACAGATCAATTCTTTGATACAAAAAGATTATCTCAAATACAGGAAATATAAAATCTAATCTCTAAGGCAGCCATGGTTCCGCAAAGCTTTTAGGGATTCTGTTCTCAGTGTAAAACTCGCCTTCACCTGGCATAAAACGCCATGAGCTTGGAATGCCCAGTAAACACACACACCCCGACCCTTTTCCCATTCCAAATACACAAGTAATATAACGGCACGATCATAACACACAGCGAAAGCAATAATTAAGCAGAGCTTATAATTAAATTTCAATTCTCATGAATAATAGTCAATTTTAGTTAGTTCTAGGCAACTCCCCGCGGAATGTCGTTCCTACCCAACCACTAACTCTGGCCACGGGCAATTCTGACTCCCCCTTGGTTAATACAATACCAATGCATCACTTACCACATAACCACTAGTGTGTCGCTTACCGCACAATTACCAATGATGCCCACGCACCTAGGTTGCACACCCGAGTGCTGACATCACAGTCTGCCCCAAGAAAACGGGCTTCCAAGGATACTCTCCCTGTGTGAGACCCTCACTGCCACCCTTATGCCTCCCATTTCCGTTAAGCAGCCAGAATACTTCCTGTGCCATATTAGGGTTCGAAAACACACTTGCGCAAGATTTCACAAAAATGGAATACATTCCACTATATCATACTCTTGAATCCATCGATCGTTATCTCATAAAATTTAATACAATGATCGCAACCCATTACCATCCCATTTGATTTCCCCTTTATTAAGTGCATTATGTTCTCAGTTATAGCAAAGCATGGTCAGTATAATTACGAATCCAAACTAAACAACAAGTAATTTATTCATGGTAAAGCAAATTTACAATTTATCACGGATTACATATCAAGACTAAGACATTCAAGAAACATAGAATATAAGAGTTGCAAACCAAATAAGAGCATATTAACACAAATTTCCAGATTTTCAGATTTTGAACCAGTTTGAAAATAATTATGAAAAAATACTTTTATTGGCCCTAAGTACCTGGCCTCATGTGAGTTTGTAGATAAACAAGTCTAGTTTCAAACTCAATTTACTAAAGTAGCATAGGTATTTTAGATTTTAAGATAATTCAGAATTACCAAGATCTGTCCAGATTCGTTGACAGTTACGCAAATCGGTTTTTCTCTCAAACCCCTCACTATCTTGAGTTCAAACAAATTTTAGTTAAAATATAACACCAAGATTAAGATTTTGACATGAAATTGGACTCAAGATTATTTTTCTGGAATTTTATAAAAATAGAGAAAGTTGGCTGTTTTTCTGGTTCTGTGAGTAGCAAACTTAGAAAAATTGTTTAGTTATAAAAATACATCCTTAGGTCCTACCAAAATTATCACATACTCTAGACATACCAAATATTACACCATAAAAACAGATTTTGAGTTTATGGAGTTTTGATAGGAAAATAAATTCAAGAGAGGGAAAAGATTTGCTGCTGGAAATTTAAGAAAGAAAGAGAAGCATACCATTTCTTGGTTAATACACATTTATACAAGAGTGTAGGCCTAGACTACAACATATATATATATATATATATAGAGAGAGCATGTATTAGGAGGGGAAAAACAAGTGGTAAAAGAACTTGGGAGAAGTGGTGATGTATGTTTACCTTTGTTGTACAAGACTCAACACAATTCTTCATTTTCTTCTTCTATTCTCTCTCACTCTCTCACTCTCTCCCTCTCTCTCTCTCTTTCCAAGATCACTCTCTCTCAATTCTCTAGTGAATGGCTGAAAATGTATGTAATGAGGGGGAGAAGTGTGCATTTATATATAGAGAAAAGATTGGGAAGGTTTCTTAGGGACTAAGTTCCCTAAGTGCAAATTGTCAAAGTTGCCATTACGGCCCTTTCATCCATCACATGGTCAACAACTTGGGCTCCAAGACATATATATATATATATGAGATATTTGCATGAGATATTTGTATTTATAAACATAATATAATAGGCACAAGTACATTAATTAATAAAATATTACAATTAAGGGTTGGAATGAAATAAAATAGAAGTATATAGGGACCAAGTCTAAATTTATGAAACCTTGATATTTATAATTAATATACTAACATTAGAAAATAGTTAAAATAATAAATTTGGGTCCTGTTAAATTAAAGCGCAAACAAAGGCGAGAAACCGAGCAAAAACGGCATTACCGGGAATTAAGATTTTAAAGTGATTAATCTATAATTATAGGGTCTAATAATTAATAATAGGGTTTTAAACATGATTATTAATCTACGGGATTGATTAGGGTTTACTCAAATTAATTTGCGATGCTTCCCGATTCTAGGATTTAAAACGCAATTAAGTGAAAATTCAAGGGCTTTATTGAAATAAACTCAAGGTTAGGGATTTAATGGACTTTCAAAAATTAGGGTCTCTACAATATATATGTATTAACTTTAGCAGAACGGGGCGGTTCAGTTGGTAGATTATAAATTTTAAAGTTTACGCGGATAGCGGTTAGAGCGGTGTGAATTGCTACGGATCAATTCGATTTCACTGAATTGAGTGACATTTTGCATAGCCCTAGTTCTTATTGTTCTTTCAGTTTCTTCATCAGGTGTGGGTTCCATCTTGTCTTGCTTCTTTCCAGTTTTAATTTCTTCATGTGGATCTTCTTCTTCGTCGTCATCTTCCTCTTCTGGAAAATCACGGTAAGTGTAGAACCTAGCAACATATGCAAAGATTAACAGATTGGCTATGCTCACCACCACTAATGCAGCATAAAAATGATCCAAACGGCTTTGATTCGTGTCTGCAATCTAGCTTCCATCTTCAGCTCTCAACTTCATGATGACCACGTCTAATATCATAATAAACCCTATTTTCACTATTTTTCCCCATCCAATCATAACTTCAGTGAGTACGAGTGCATATCTCTTCCTCATTGACTCTAGAACCTGATACTTAAAGAAATCCTCCATACCATAAAAAGCTAATCCATCCATGATTCCCATCAGTACAAACTGTGGAGAGAGCCAAAATACAGATATTGGTGCAATGGCATCAGGATTACCTAACAAGCCATGTTTTTTCAGAGCTTTTAGCCTTTATACTCCACCCACCAAGCAACTTTACAACAAGCCAAAGCGGCAAGCATTCCTAAACTAACCTTCATTCCAGCTGAGTATCTCCCATTCATTCGCTCTATTCGTCGTTCAAATACTATCCTATACAGAGGTTGCACTGCACAATTCGCAAATCCTGCCATAGGAAGGAAGATTTGAAAGGGGAGTTGAATTTGATGCTGTTTTTTTTTGTAATACGAAATGAAATGACCTATCCATTGCATTTCCTTGCGCAATGAAAAAGGTATTACTATTGGATTTGATCACCCCATACAAAAGAAAGGTAGCTGAGATTGGAACCATTCTTAACAGAAGCTTTGTCTCCTCAACCTCATCCACTGTGCAATTAATCCATCCATCGGCAAAGTAGCAGAAATTGCGTGGCACATTTATTGCAGCATTATTGAGCCACCTGCGCAAGTGTAAAAGATGTTAAAAACTACACAAATTTTACACCAATACCATTTCCAACTTTATTTCAAATATAATGCTATCATAATTTAGTACATTTTGCAAAATGTTTCAATATTTTTTGAAACAAAAACAGATGCCAACCAAGTTTTGGTTTATAGTTTCTAAATTTTCTGTAAAGGTAACATAAAAATGTAAGCATAAACTTTATGATCATTGTGTACTCATCGATAGTGATCAGTGAGCGTCGTCCTTTTCTTGGGATCTTGAGGTGTCTGATCTTCATCCCTATAGTTAAATTATGTACCCTGCTTAGTAAAGTCAAGATGCCTCTTTAAGAATGCAGCCAGAAGGACTTGCAACATGTTTGTGAGGGCACTTGCTCGCAATTGAGGGGGGGCGGGGGGCAAGGAATGCGTATCCACTAAAAAATATAGCGATCCGAATTGCCATTACATATGCAGATATCAAAAACTGATGAGACCAATCAGGAGCAAAAATTGACAATACAAAAACCAATGTGATGCCACCTACAGTTCCAACTATGTTGCAAGTATTTTGAATAATATTCTTCTGACGTTTCCTTTCATCTCGAATCTCTCTTCGGTGAACTTCAAACTGCAACCAAACAAATTTGATTACCTTCGTTTCGGGTGGACCTCTTTTGAATTTTATTTTACCAAAAGTGAGGGCTTTCAAACATATTCCCTGACCAGCCTTGGCAAGAGCAATCAATGCTAATCCCCAATAGAATGGTGAAGCAGTTAGCTTTGAAGAGCATAATTTCTCCCCTGCTGGACATGACTTTACACCATCGGAAAAGAACTAATCAGGAACTAACATTACTAGCAACCCCAATCCCTGTATCAAATCCTCTCCTATTCATTAGTGAGAGAAAAATTTGAAAAATATTTTAAATTAATTTGGACCAGCTTTGATGTAAGATAAGGGTGTATGCATCTTGACTCTAATTTTGATGCTAGATTTGAGTGGTTTCCAACTAAAGAATCAATATGGGTGGTTTGGCCACCCTAGGTTAGTGGTTAACATAGTCTGAAGAAATGGTCAAGGTGTTCGATCAAAGATTTAATTACATTTTGGATCAAAAAATTAAGAAAGTTAGGGTTTACATTGTATTGTTCACGATTTGAGTTCTGGAGTTAAATTTGATTCATTGGCATATTCAAAGTATTTAAGAAAGAAAGGGTTATTGTTTACATGCATCATTTATATAAATACACCAATTGAAAAGCCCTCAAATATTAAATTTCATTCATTAATGCTCCAATTTTTATTTTTTATTTTTTTCTGGCAAGATGTAAGAACTTTGGCTTCGCACTTGGGTGTAGTACACCAAAGACCATGACTAAATTTGTCTGAGAAAGCAAGTCAAAATGCATGAAGGGCTTCAAGAAAGGCTAAATTATGAGTTGTTTTATTCTATCGGTGAGAATCAATTAAGAAGTATAATTCCCTATGGAAAAATGCAAGGAAAGACCTAATTCCTGGCTATCAACCTCAGCAAATGCATGAGTAGCTTTGTTTGGTTTTGGTTGTCGATTCTCAGTCAGAACATAGTAGTTTATCTATATCTTCACTACTACTACTACTACTAGCAAATTAGCAATGCTATGCCACAAATGAAAGGGGTGTGTAGAATTCCGGTGACTTACAATGCTATAAAGAACACTTGTGATGAGCAACATCGCAGCGTGGCCAAGATAAGCATCTATGAGAGCGGCCTCCACTAACCCAATGATACCTGCCGCTCCACCTTTAATGTTCATGATTGCAACCGCATGCTTGAGCTTTAACTTCCAAATGTGAGTCAAGAAGGTCACCAAGTTAGTTAAGACATACAAGGCCATACTGTTGCTGTAAATCAGACCTGCAATATAGACATTCTGGTTTTTAGCACAAAGATTCAGATCTTATTTTATAATAACATGAAGCGTTACATATTCAATTCAATGTGATTACATTGACAAAGTAGGGAATCGGCATAATTTCCCTTTTCTAGGTTAAAACCAACATAGAAAAATCTAGGGAAGTTATATTATCAAATGTTCTTTTACAGCATAATTTGAGAAACATATAAAATAGTTTTGGATAAATTACACGGACCTTCCTTGATAAGTGGCAAAACTACATTTGAGTAATTTGACATATACCACCATTATCAACCATTTATTCCCTATCCCTCCACACCCCGCCACGGTCTCACCTCCACATACCATCACATCTCCACTAGCCCCACCCCATCACCTGCCTTCCCACCACGATAACAACACCAGCCAAACCATAGCACCGCCACCACAACAATTATCATCTCCCTTCACTCTGGCAATCCACCGCTACCACCACCACCACCACCACCAAAATACCCAACCACAACCATCATCCAAATCCAACACCAAATCACTACCAAAACTGACCCGCCTATCACCACTAGAATCAACCCCTTGGATCGTCACCTGAAGCCCCACCTCCTCTGCCCATCGTTGACTGAAACCCACCATATCTGAACGGTTGAGTTCAGGGACCTGGAGGGGTGGCAAGGAGGTAGAGATGAGCTATAGCGGCCGAAGAAAGAAAGAGGGGACTGCGAGTTACGGGTCGGGTCGGGCAGGGTAGGGTCGGCCTTGAGATTTATGGGACTTGAGATGGGATTAGGAGTGTAATTTTGGCTTGACCCGGCTCGGCCCATGTCGGGCCTTGTGGGCTCTCTCCAAAATATCGAGCTGGGCCGGGCCGACCCACGGGCCAGAAAACTAGGCCCAGGCCCAGGGGTATTCGGGCTTTAGGTGGGCCAGTGGGCCGGGCCCCCGAGCTTTGAGCGGGCTTGGGCAGGCCTAAACAATTTATATTTATATTTTTTTTTTATTTTTTCACCAAAATTTTATTATTTTCCATTAAAAATAACACTGGGCATCGAGTGGGCCGGGCAGGCCGGGCTTTTGGGCAGGCCTTGAGCAGGGCCAATGGGTCGGGCTTCAAAACGATGGCCCTGGCCCAAGGCCTCGGGCTGGGCTTGGGCTTGGGCCTAAACGGGCCGGGCCCACCTCGGACTGCGGGCGGGCTTCGCGCTGCCTGCGGGCCACGGGCCAAAATTACACCCCTAGATGGGATTTTGAAAGTGGGCTCTCCTATATATATATATATATATATTTTAGGGCAAATTACCTACACCTTTTTTGAGATTTAGTTAAATTACAGATTTTCTTGAGGTTTCATAAATTACATCTCGCCCCCTGAAGTTTATATTCGCATAACAATTTAACCCCTACCGTTAACTAAACATTAAGAATGGTTAGCTGATATCACCAAAATATAAATTGATAGACGATATTGCCCCTGCTGAAATCCCTTTGATAAATCAATAAAATTTACAAAAGAATTACATTAGATGGGAAAAAAATTAAGTTTTTGGAACCATGTGTTTGATTTGTTGTTTAAAAAAAAATTCAGAATTAAAAAAAAAAAAACTAATTTAATAAAAATAAATATGAAAAAAATATATTTAATTTGTAAAAATTATTTCTAACCACTAAAAAAATAAAATTATATAAAAATAATAATAATTTTTTATTTTTTACTTTTTATTTCTTAACCAAATTAATTTTTAATTTTTTTTTAAAATTTAAAAATAAATGTTTAAAAATCAAACCAAAGATTTTGTAACAACCCCAACCCTTAAGTGTGCCTAACAAGTGATTAAGAAGAAATCATGAGTTGATGTCATGTGTATTGCATTATTAATGTGTCTCTATCTGTTTAGCGTAGAAAGATCTGTTTATGTTTTAGTTTCTATTTGCGAAATGAAGGCCTTATCGGCATCCGATACAGAAATTGATTTGATTTATGTGTTAATTAGAATTTTTAGGATTTTATAGTAGGTTCAATTGAAAATTCATTTCGGAACGATTAAATAGGATTAAATTAATCCCACTTAATTGCCTATGACTTTAGCCAATTAAACACCATTTCTTTTATGAGTCCACTCACCTCTTCTCATCCACTTACATACACCTTTGAGCCTATTCTACAAAAGAAAAACGCGAGAAGGAGAGAAGGAGGATTGAAATCAAAAGCAAGTGGAAAGGAGAATTGCTAGGGAATTCAAGGAGATTGGTGTGGGACCTTAGAGAATTCACCAATTAGAACTTCATTGAGAGGTTGAGGTATGAATTCAACACCTAGATTATGTAATTATGTTGTTAAGACATGAATTCTTGAGGATTAATTTGAGTAATTTAGGATGGACAAAAAAGAATGAGAGAACATAGATCATATCATGCATGCATGCATGTTTCATAGCATTTTGAAGTTGATTTTCAAGAATTCCCTCATGCATGTCTTGAATTCACCTCAATTTTGGGAAATCATTGAGTTTCATGTTGTTTTGTAACATTTGATCATGTTTTGAGGAGCTTTGATTCAAAGAATTGCATGCATGTTATGTTCATGGGTTATTCTTGAGTTTCAAGTTGAATTTTGTACAATTAGCATGCCTTTGGGCCATGGTTTCTTGAAATATCTTTAATTCATGTTGCTTTAGGGTCTTTATGTATTTTTTTTCTCAAGTTTTGGCCTAGAAAAATCTAGTTTGAAGCTTTAAAGGTTGAGTTTTGTTCTTGAGGATCAATCTGGAAATTCCAGATTTTTGATCCATGCTCGAGCGGAGGACGTCACGCTCGAGCGTACACTCTGAGTACATGCACTTCCGCTCGAGCATCGAGAGTCACGCTCGAGCGTGAAATGCATATGCCCAGAAGTTCATGTGTTTTGCAGCCCGCTCGAGCGAGGGAATTTGCGCTCGAGTGTGGGTCAAGCGTCCATCAAGCGTGAAAAATATGCAACCAGTACTTTTTCAAAAGTTTGCAGTCCGCTCGAGCGAGGGAAGTCACGCTCGAGCGGAGCTTCATTGTCTGCATGTCCGCTCGAGCGGGAAAAGCCACGCTCGAGCGTGGACCCTATTTTCAGCAAGTTTTGAAAAATGTTTTCCAGCACATTTTTGCATCCTCATTCCATCCTAGGCATTCCTAGGCCATCATAAGACTCCATAATGAGGATTAAAGGCTAGAAACACACTAAGAGCAATGAATTAAGTTATGTTCAGTTTGAGTGTGGGAATTCAACATATGTATCTATCATGTTATGTAGGTCACGCACCTCGAGATAAGTGAATTGCCCACTTTGTCATCTAATTGGAGCTACCAATTATCTGTGAGTAATAACTCTGTAAAGTTATGTTTAACTATGATTATTTTCTGATGATATGAGATGACAAGTGGCTGAAATGCTATGTTTTGTGTGAATGAATGATTGTCCAATTTTCTTTGAAACGAAATTATGGTATGCTTAGGAAAGGTCCTCGCCCAGGGGACATAATACTGTGGCTTATGGTCATGAGGCCCTAGCCCGGGGGAAAGAATACCATGGCCCAGGCCCTCGCCCGGGGGAAAGAATACCGTGGTCCAGGCACTCGCCCGAGGGAAACAATACCATGGCACAAGCCCTCCTCCGGGGGAAATAATACTGTGGCCCATGTATGAGATATGTTACCCGGTACCGGAGGTTCCTTTATGGAACTTGATATGCTTGACCAAAGAGACATGTTTAAGCTAATGGATGTACCACACATGATTGAACAAGGATAAGACTATGATTCTATTTCACTATCTGATTATGATCCTGAAATGTTGTGAGACAAGTTATGGACATCATTCATTAAAGTCTTTACCTTGTTATTATTCACTAGGTTGTCGCTCACTGTTTATATTATGTATGTAGGTGAGCAGGCACGTGACCAGGCCCAGAATTGACGGCCTAAGTTTCAGTTTTATCAGCCAACCCTCGTGTCTCCCGAGGAGGTTCCAATTGAAGTCAAGTTTCATGGCTGTTTTTGTAAACATGATAGGCTATGTTTATACTATGTTGTGGTTGGTTAAAATGTCTGATATTGTAAGTTGAGAAATGATGTGTAAGTTGTAACACTGTTATGAAGTTTTAAGTTATCTGTTTCATGTATGCCCGCACAGCTCTATGGACTATGTATGTCTTGATTATTTGCTTCCGCAGCCCCTGCTATATGTTATTATGCCAAGAGGCCTTTGGTAATCCAAGGATTACTGGCCAGTTACGATGCTAAACCCTTAGGGGCAGGTTTGGGTCGTGACAGATTTTTTTAACAAGTCATTTCTTGTGTTTTTAACTTATTTAATTATTTGTTAATTTTATGATATTTTCACCATCCCGCACTACAACATATAAGAATTTAGAGACCAATTTTTTTGATCTCTAAAAGTGAAAATTTTGTTGCAAAAGACATTTAGGAACTAATTTCTATAATCGTGAGGATAGTCGCTAAAAGGTCGCCTTGAAAAGTAAAAAATAAGACTTTTAGCGATAAAATTTTGAAAACGTCAATAATAAATAGATTTTTAGAGACAAAATAATTTGGTCTCAAAATGGTTTATTTTTTTAGACAAAAAATTGATACGAAAAAGATAATAATTAATTACTAATGTTTAATTTTCGTTGCTAAAAATATAATGACGACACTTTTCGCAACAAAAATATTTGGTTTCCTAAAAATAATTTTGTTCTTAAATTTTGGTCTCTAAAACCTTAATTTTTTGTAGTGTGATAAGTGTTTTTCCATTTGAATTTTGCATTTCATAACTTATTTAAAAATGATAATTTAGCTAAACCTCAGGAAAAAATCTATAATTTAGCTAAACCTCAAGGGGGTGTAGGTAATTTGCCCTTACTTGTCAAAAGGGCATTTTAGTCAATTTATGATATCCGTTAACGGCGTTAATTGCGATGGAGCGGGATGAAATTTTTGAAACCTCAGGGAGAAATTTGTAATTTCGTTAAATCTCAAGGGAAGTGTAGGTAATTTGCCCTATTTTTATAAAAAAAATTTACAGATAAATAATAAGTTATCAATATTTTTTTTATTATTTAGTAGCTACAAAAAGTTTCCTTATACATATAATCATTAAAATTTATTTTCATACATTAAGATATGAAAAAATCATTACAAAGACTCAAAAAAGATAAAATAGGGTGGTGTTTTATAATTTAGCAATAATCGATACAAACAGCATAATTCGTTGATATTTGATAACGAAATAATTATATTATTGTAATTTGATATCTGATAACACAATCATAATCCACACAAATCACAATCCATTAATTATTTGATAACAAAACACAAATTATTGGGAAAAAAATTTGGGAGAAAAAATTAGGGCAAAATTATTCAATTAAATTATGATAAAGAGAGAGGGCAAAAAAATTAGGGTCAAACAAAATTAAGGAAAATAAATTAAGGTAAAATTATTCAGTTAAAATGTGATAAAGAGTGAGGGCAAAAAAATTAAAATAAAGTTATTTATTCTATTAAAATCTTGGCATTAGACTCTATTTGAACTCATTATATCATATATATTTGTTTGGACTAATTATATAAAATTTTAATTAGGCCTAACAATAATGATATATATATATTAATTTGGCCTAACAAATTTTTTTGAAGGGCCTTTTAAACTGAGTCTCAAACAATAAAAAAAGATTGAATTTTGAACTTTTAATATAATTAAAACTAATAAATTTGGGATGTTATTTTAAGCTAAAATTTGAGAGCCGTAGACACAAATCTTAGTGACCTTAGCCCAGGACTGGCAGTGGGGTCGGGGCTTCAATTGGTTCGGTGTGGATGGGTTTGTCGAGGATAAGAATAAGATGGGAATTTCAAATTTGGTGGCTTGCTTGATTTTGTAATTGTGTGGAATTAGTTAGGAATATGAATAACTAGTTCACAAAAAAAAAAAAAAAAAAAAAAAAAAAAAATTAAAAATAAAAAATCTTAGGAATAGGAATAAGGTGTTCCAACAAAGAATAAGAAGGGTAATTTTGAAATTCAGGTGAAAAATAGATGACCCTCTCTAGAATTATTTATCACAAGTGATATAAGATAGAATTTTTATTTTTGAAAATTTAAAGAGTGATTGAACAATTTGATTTTTTATCTTTTTCTAACAGCAAAGTAGGTTAGTAGCAACTTGAATCAAATATGAAATAAAATTATAATATTACTAATGTCTCTTTATAATCACTTGAATTACATCTTTTGATTGATTACTCATTTCAATTGAAAATATGAATTGAATAATTTTTTTTATATAAAGACAGTCTTAAATATAACATTGAAATAGATAATGACGGATTTGAAACAATCTATATTACCGTGGGTGTTGAATGGATTAGGAAAAATAAAATAAAATTATTGGCTAATGTAAATTATTATTGTGTGTGTCAATTTCCGACCACACTGCCAACTCAATATTCAACTGGAGAGCACTGGCAGAATAGATGGCGCCTGAGTGACCTGCAACAGAAAGAAGAGATTCTGGCGGTGGTTCGTCCACCCGGGGGCACTCCGATGATCAAGTTAGTTATCTCCCAAAGATAGATAAAGTGCTTAACTCACTATTCAGAATATAAATTGCGTACATTAGACCCATTGGGGGTGCCTCTCTTTTATAGCCAACTCAATCCTAGTCCCAATAGAAACCTAACTTCAATGGACTTCTGCTCAGTGCTTATGTTAGACTCTCCAATAGATAAAGATAAACTCCCTAAGAGCTTTATCCTTATCCAAGCTGAGGTCCTTCCTCATTCTAGGAATCTTGTCTCTTATCCGCTTATCCCAGACTCCGATATCTTCAGAGATAACCTCGGCCTAGCCGAGATCACCTCAGTGTCACGACCAGGACACGTGGCACCCCGGCTGACACGTCGGCGTCACCTTGGCCACGTGTTGGTACTCAGAAAATATATCCCCACAACTGCCCCGTAGGTTCTATTACCTCGGCATCCTGAGGTGATGGAACCTATATCGTCATATCGTATATAATGTCGGCTATCTTGCTGTTTCATCCATTTACCGAGGTCATAATTCATCGGCTTCACATGACTAGGCCCTGTAGTTTGTCTCATCAAGGTTTTTAGAACCAATAACCTAGTTTATTTATTTAGCCGAGATCTTTTTACCAGCCGAGGTCATTGCTTCGTTAAACCAAGAACTCCAAGAGTTTTTATCACGCATATGAGTTGTCATGCAAAATAAATCAACCGTTTTTGCCACGCGTTTTCCCCTCACTGGATCGTATTCGATACGCGCCTGTAAGTCGAATTTTTCTCGCGTGTGCCGTCTGATGCAGCCGAGGTCATTGCTTCATCAAACCAAGAACTCCAAGAGTTTTTATCACACGTATGAGTTGTCATGCAAAATAAATCAACTGTTTTTGCCACGCGTCTTCCCCTCACTGGATCGTATTCGATACGCGCCTGTAAGTCGAATTTTTCTCGCGTGTGTCGTCTGACGCATACGTTGTTTTAGGCACATTAATTGCCTCTTTGCCGCCGTTTTTGCGTTTTAGACAAAACGTCCTTCCTCTCTCTGTCTTGTCACTTTACACCATTGTTTCTAAAGCTTTTTTTCTTTCTAACTTTTTCTCCAAAATCTGTCATTGTTCAAGCTTTCCTAGCTCTGCAACTTTGCTCCGTTCACCTCTTCCGGCGTGATTTTCACCGCTCTGTTGCTTTTGCAACCGTCGTCTGACTTCGGCGATCCCCATACCGGCCTCACTTTTTCTGGTAAGCCACTGTTCCTCCTGGTTTCAGTTCTTGATTTACCTCGAACTTTGTCATTTTTGTGAACTTGCTCATGTCTTCGATCATTTTAATCTGTACCTTAATTTTCACCATGTGTTTGAGTATGTTTGCTTCGTGATTCTGTTTTTGCCCAATCCTTTCTTGAATATTCACACACTGCTCACAAATTTGTTCACTTTTGCCACTGTTCTTGGCCTTGTACCCTTGCACACACTCTATCACAGTGTTCTTGATGATTCACCACTATTCTTGATTTTGAATCATTGCTTTTGCATTTTCTGTATTTTCTCCAGATTCTTGCCTTTAATCTCCATTTGCTTAGACTTAGGTTTGAGATTTGCCCTAGAACACACGAATCTTAGGGAAAACTGAAACGAATCCCCCTCTGATCTTCACAAATTCTTACCCCAGTGTGAACTTTAGGTTTTGCCGAGGTCTTCTGAGCGTTTACAGAACACTTTATTTCCAATTTATACACTGTCCCCTAAGCCGACGTCATGGGTATGTGGAAGCATAGGGTAGACACCCCGACCAAATTAGAATACTTTCAGCGGGAGTTTTCCATCCCTGCCGACGTCCACCTCAGGTTGGCAGGGGAGGAGGATTCCATTATGCCCGATGTGAACCTCATGCCTTTCCCAGTAGTGGCCTTTATCGAGTGTGGACTTAAGTTTCCACTTGACACCTTTTTCCGAGAAATCCTTCATTACTATAAATTGAACCCAATAAGAGAATGCTAGGGTTACTCTTGCCATCAATTCTTACCGAGTTATCAACGGTATAATAGCCTTAGCCAAACAAGAGAATGCTAGGGTTACTCTTGCCGATATCCAGTACTGCTACACTATGTGTCGCCTGAAATCGGAAAAGGCCACATCTATTACCTCAAGCCGAGGTCCACTGAGTACAAGCTCATTGCTGACCTCCCAGACTCAAACAAGGGTGCTGGAGACAATTACTTCATCGTCTCGGGCAACTAGGAGTTCCAGCCAAACGATGACCTCCACCTTTATCCCTTAAGCCGAACAGTTTTCGGGGAAGGAGATGGTAAGGGCCAAGTGTCACTTTTTCTTGCTTTCTTTTTTAAAGTTTTCAATACTTTGTTCTAATGTCTGTGCTCTTCTTTTTGTAGTTCTTCCCCAGCCACCAAAGGGCTTTCGCAAGTCTTTCTTCCCCAGCAAGGACTTGAAGAAGCTATTGGATTTGCAAGTCCACAAGCGGAGAGCCCCTCTGCTGCTCAATTTCATTCCTACTTACAAGTCGGTTCTTCTCGACGTTCCAAAGAATAAGAAGAAGAGTCAGTCTTCTCTGTCCGCCACTACTCCTTCCATCACTTCAACATCTCTGCCAAATCAAGGATCGACCTCTGATCCAGCAGAGCAACTGTCAACCTCGGCTCCATATCTGATCCCACCATCTCAACGCCAACGCCAACGCCAACGCCAACGCCAACGCCAACGCCAACGCCAACGCCGCCGTAGAATTGCAATTTTCGCTGAGATGGGTCGCAAGAAAGCTGCCGCTGACGATCTTCTAGCCAACATTCCTGACTCAGTTGATGCTCAACCAGCATAAACCCAGCCTCAACCAAAGCCAAAGCCAAAACATCTGAAGAAGGCTCAGCCCAAGGCAACGGTGACTCAGATTGATACTGAGGACACCTTGCAAATTTCTAAATTGGCCGAGAGCGATAAGACCCATTCTGCTGCTGAGAAGAGGCCCGCCGATGCCCAACCATCCGAATCCACTAGATCAAAGAGGCCGAGGTCATCCTCTGCGACAACCTCGGGGCCGTTAAAACATGATTCCCCCTGGGCCCCACCAATCACAATCGACGACAAGCCGGTTAAGGCTGGTGATAGCGCCAACAACATTGAGGTCGGCGTTGCCCTTTCCACCGCCTTGCTGTTGCTCAAAGATCTTAATCGTAATGCTCAGATGAGCGAATACGAAAATTTTGCTCTGATGCTGCAGCATTCCATTCAAGCAAGTTCTATATACTTAATATTTTTCTGTCTTTCTCTTTTTTACACTTAGAAAATTTTCTAATAACTTCTAATTTGTCCATTTTTCTTCAAGCGATCCAACACGCCCACTCTTTCTCAATGCAATATTTTGAGACAAGGAAGGAGTTGGCTGACAAGACTAGGGAGGTTGCTAGTCTGCAGAAGGCCATAAAAAGGGCCGAGGCAAAAATGAAGACTTTGGTAGACCAGGTCGAGGCTGCTATCAAAGCTAAGGACGATGCCGAAGAAAAAGCGGATGCCGTTGAGGCCATTAACAAAGTTCTTGAGGCCCAGAAGAAAGAGGCCGAAGAAAAGACGGCCGAGGCCCAGAAAGAACTCCAAGACACCCTAGCCACAAAGGAGGCCGAGATCAAGGCAGTCGATGAGAGGGCATATGCAGAGGGGGTGGCCGACATCAAGGAGGATTATAAAAAACAAGTGAAGCAGGCATGCAACAAGGGTTTCACCCTTGGTTGGATGGCCGCTCTAAAAAAGCTTGACGTCCCCGAGGACTCCCCCCTCAAGAAAGCTGACGTCCTACCCCTGCCATTCCCCCCTACTCCAAGCCAATCCGAAGACGATTCTGAGTCTGAGGAGGAAGCTTTGGTGAGGAAGTCGAAGGAAGCTGCTGGGGCCAAGTCCCCTACTCCAAATGAGCAAGTCCTGGACTTGACTCAGGATGAGGAGGGTGAGGAGGTCTCCAAGGATGCTACTCCTGAGAAGGCAACATCAGACGTGCCTATTGCTGACCAGAGCCTCGACTAAACCCTTCAAGAAATAGATGCCGAGCTCGCGGCTGAGAAGGCCGCCGAGATGTCTTCTCAGCAGTCTTTCGAACTTCAGAGCTAACCAGTCGGAGGCATTGAAAAGCCTTAGCTTGATGTTTTTCTCCTTTGTACTTTTTTTCTTTCTTTGAAACAATGTAAGCTTTTTATGTGGCCGACATTCCATCTTTTGAATGTAAATACAACTTCTTCCTATGAATGCTTGTATGTTTGTCTTCCCTTTACTGCTCTTATATGACTCTTATACTTGGAATATTTTGCATATCTTCAATGTACACCTTAACTGTGTAATCTTCTCGGGGAGAAATACCTCGGTTATACCCACCAACGGTTTACATTGGCAAGTACATAAGTACTTATTTTAATAAAAAAAATTTCACAAATTTTAACAAATGTTAAACATGATCTCGGTTTAACTTCAACTTGTAAATTTTTTACAAATTTCAACAAGTGTTAAACATGATCTCGGTTTAACTTCAACTTGTAAATTTTTCTCAAATTTCAACAAGTGTTAAACATGATCTCGGTTTAACTTCAACTTGTAAATTTTTCACAAATTTCAACAAGTGTTAAACATGATCTCGGTTTACCTTCAACTTGCAAATTTTTCTCAAATTTCAACAAGTGTTAAACATGATCTCGGTTTAACTTCAACTTATAAATTTTTTCTCAAATTGCAACAAGTGTTAAACATGATCTCGGTTTAACTTCAACTTGTAAATTTTTCTCAAATTTCAACAAGTGTTAAACATGATCTCGATTTAACTTCAACTTGTAAATTTTTCTCAAATTTCAACAAGTGTTAAACTGATTTTAGCTTGTATATTCTACCTTGCCAGGAACCATTTTCCAACTTTCTCCCCCCTAATGTGAACTTAAGTTCCACTTAGGTTCTCATTATGCATGTATTCCAGAAACATCATCAACTATCTTATCAGTCACAAGTGTGAAAAATCAAGCTAAAACTTTATTTATTACTTCGGCTAAATAACAAAGAACAAGAAATTCTAATGATAAAAAAATTTCAGATTGCAAGTATTCCAGGGCCTTGGTAACTTTTTGCCTTCATTATCTTCAAGCTGATATGCCCCATTGCCCAATACCGAGATGATTCTATAGGGTCCCTCCCAATTCGGGCCAAGCTTGCCCTCTCTGGGATCCTTCTTGTTGCCGACGACTTTTCTCAAGACGAGGTCACCGACTTGAAACTCCCTTGGGTTGACCTTCTTATTATAAGCCTTGGCAATCTGCTGCTGGTATGCCACCAGCTGAATTGCAGCTCTCTCCATTCTTTCATCTAGTAGATCCAGATCTCGGGCTAATAATACATCATTAGTCCCATTCTCTACTCCCTGGGTTCTGATCCCTGGGATTCCGACTTCTAGAGGAATGACTGCTTCTATGCCATAAGCCATGGCGAGTGGGGATTCCCCAGTTGATCTTCTCGACGTAGTCCGATATGCCTAGAGTACACTTGGCAGTTAATCCACCCACTTTCCCTTTGCTGCTTGCAGCCTCTTCTTAATCCCATCCAAGATGACTTTGTTGGATGCTTCTGCTTGTCCATTGCATTGAAGAAAACTTGGGATGGAAAAATAATTCTTGATTTTGAACTTTCCACAGAAGCTCTTGATTAGCTTACTATCAAACTGTGTTCCATTTTCTGCAACTAGTGCTCTTGGGATCCCAAACCTGGTGATGATATTTTTCCATATGAAGTTCTTCACATCCATGTCTCGAATCTTGGCAAGGGGTTCAGCTTCTATCCACTTGGTGAAGTAATCTGTTGCTACCAGCAGGTACTTTCTTTGCCCAGTTGCTTGAGGTAGTTTTCCAACAAGATCCATGCCCCATTGGGCGAACAGCCAAGGACTGGATACTAGGTTCAGGTCTGCTGCTGGTTGGTGTATCAGTGGTGCAAACCTTTGGCACTTTTCACACTTCTTGACATAGGCTTCTGTATCTTTCTGCATGTAGGGCCACCAATACCCTTGGGTAATGGCCCTATGAGCAAGTAATCTGCCCCAGCGTGGCTTCCACATATTCCTTCATGTATTTCGTTCAAAAAATCTTCAACTTGTAAAGGATGTACACACCTCAAAAGGGGTCCAGTGAAGGATCTTCTGTAGAGATGTCCCTCTGCTGTCAGACTGAATCTTGTCGACTTCAATCTAATCTTGTGTGCCTCTTTGTGATCATCTGGCAACTTTCCTTCTTTCAGGAATGCTACTATTGCATTCATCCAGCTTGGTCCCATGTCCACGCACATTGCTTCATGCTCTGTGGTCAGTGGTTCAATGCTCGGGCCCGACAAGTAGTCAACCATTATCGTCCTTGCCTTTCTAGGTGGTATTGCACTAGCCAGGTTGGCCAGGGCATCAGCGTGACTGTTATCATCACAGCTAACCTGTTGTAGTCGACAATTCTGAAATAAGGCCACCAACCTGCTGACCTCTTTTGCGTAGGCCAACATCCTCTCATCTCGGGCTGCAAACTCGCCCGTTGTCTGGTTGACTATAAGCTGGGAGTCACAGAAGACTATCACCTCATCTGCTTCTACTACTACTGTCAGTTTCAGTCCTGCAATCAGTGTTTCATACTCTGCTTCATTGTTTGAGGCTTTGAACCCCAAACAAATGGATTGTTCTAGTATCTGTCCATCTGGAGATACCAGTACTACTCCTGCCCCCGCTCTTTGTCGGTTTGAACTCCCATCAACAAATAGTCGAAAGGAGTCGCCGATGTAAATGCTGCAGGGCCTGAGTTTTTCTTCCTTTCTTTGTTCTGTTGCCCTCGGCTGGGCTCCTCTTTGCTCGCTTGGACATCATTCACCTTGGCTCAATGGAGCCCGATGTACGATGGATCCTAGCGTGAACTCGACCACGAAGTCGGCCAAAACTTGGCCTTTGATTGCTGTTCTGGGTCTGTATTCCAAGTCATACTGGCCCAAGGCCACTGCCTATCTGGCTATTCTGCCTATCAGATCTCCCTACTGTAACAGGAACTTCAAAGGATGTTCAGTTAGCACCACAATTTTGTGGGCTTGAAAGTAATGGTTCAGCTTCTTTGAAGCCATTACTAAGGCTAGCGTTAACTTCTCCAAGGGTAAATACCTGGTTTCTACATCTGCCAGGGTTTTGCTTACATAGTAAACAGCCCTTTGTTCCCCTTTTTCTTCTCGGATTACCACTGCGCTTATCGCATGTTCCGAAACTGCTAAGTACAAGAACAGTTCCTCTCCAGGTTCTGGATTTGAGAGAACTGGAGCTGTGGTTAGATACTTCTTCAAGTTGGCCAGGGCGACTTCGCATTCTTTTGTCCATAAGAAGTCTGTGGCCTTCTTCACTAAGTTGAAGAAGGGTTTGCATTTGTCGGAACTTCTGCTTATAAACCTATTCAAGGCTGCAGCCCTTCTAGTCAACATGTGTACTTGCTTCGCTGATGTTGGGCTTTTCAGTTCCAGGATGGCCTTGATCTGATCTGGGCTGGCCTCAATGCCCCTTCTGGCCACCAAGTATCCCAAGAACTTACCAGATCTAACTCCAAATGCGCATTTTGATGCATTGAGTTGGAGCCGATATGTGTTTAGGATGTCAAAGACTGCCTTTAAGTCTTCTAGATGGTCTTTAGGTTCCCTGGTCTTCACGACCATGTCATCGATGTATACCTCCACTGTTCGGCTGATTAGGTGTCTGAACATCTTGGTTACCAATCTCTGGTAAGTTGCTCCTGTATTTTTTAACCCAAAAGGCATCACTCTATAGCAATACAGTCCTTTTGGGATAATAAACGCAGTTTTCTCCTCGTCTGGGGGGTACATGGCTATCTGATGGTACCCCCTGTAGGCATCTAGGAAGCTCATCCTTTCATGCCCTAAAGTGTCATCCACCAGTTGGTCAATCTTGGATAAAGGAAAACTGTCTTTGGGACAAGCTTTGTTTAGGCTGGTAAAGTCCACGCAGATCCTCCATTTACCATTCTTTTTCTTCACCACCATTGTATTCGATAGCCATGTCGGGTAATTTACCTCTCGAATGGCTCTGGCCTCCAGAAGTCTATCTACTTCCTTTTCCACGGCCTTAACATGCATCAACGTCGGTCTTCTTGCCTGTTGGATTACAGGTTTGGCCGACCTGTTTACGTTCAGCTTATGGCAAGTGACCTCGGGGTCAATGTTTGGCATTTCGTAAGGCGTCCAGGCAAACACCTCAATGTTTGCTCTCAAGAAAGCCTCCAGTTTCTTTTCCTCTTCTTCGGCTAAGCCTGAGCCGAGAAGGAAGAAGCGTTCTTCATCCCCCTGCTGGACGAGGATTTTCTTTAGGGCTTCTTCACCCTTCTCGGCTGGCTCCTTGCTGACGTCCTCTAGGACTTCCACGTCCTCGTCTTCGATCTCTACCCTTTCTGGTTCCCGTATGCTGTAGGTGGATTTCATTGCTGCCATGGAGCAGTTCTTTGCCTGCAGCTGATCCCCTCTGACCTCCTCTATTCCATGCTCTGTTGGGAATCGCAATAGTTGATGCAATGTTGAGGGAATAGCCCCCATTGAATACAACCATGGCCTTCCCAGGATAACATTGTAAGAGGAGGATGTGTCGATTATGGTGAACTCTGTCTTTATCTTCCTGGTGCTAGCCTGCACTTCCAAGCTTGCTGCTCTCAGTGGCCACGTCGGCGTTCCATTGAACCCGACCATTGGGCCATTGGATTGCTCCATATCGTCTGGGTGAAGGCTAAGCTCCTTGTAACATCTGACATACATGATGTCACAAGAGCTGCCTTGGTCAATTAGGATGCGCTTCACTTGGCACTCCCCAACCTGGAGGGATACTACCAAGGCATCATTGTGCGGATGTTGTACCATCTCCAGGTCGGCTTCAGTAAAGGACACTATTGGTCCCTGGCACTCCTCGGCCTGAGGTCTTCTCTGTCGGACCTGGTACACATGCTGCAAGTGCTTTACCTTCTGGGTCTCCCCCCGTATTTCATTTTCGTTGACCTTCGAGTGAATTACATTAATTACCTGAGGTCCGCCTGCCTGCGGTTGTTATGCTGGGGGGGTGGAGCTGCTGGTGCCTGAGGCAATCTTGCCTGCTCTTCCCGTGTCCTGGCCTCATCTACAAGGTCCCTCAAATGGCCTTGCCTTACCAGGTCTTCTAGGTGTGACTTCAGGGCTCTGCAACCCTGAGTTAGATGCCCATCTTCATTATGGTAAGCACAATGCTTACCAAGGCTTCTTTCCATAAATTCTCCTGGTACCCTAGCTGGTGCTCTGAAATAGGGTTGGGTTCGGATTTTATCCAGAACTTTGTGAATTGGGATTCGGAGCACTATTGTGACTGCCTGTGCGGTTCTCAATCCTATCTCTTGTTTGTTAGATCCGTTGTTACCTCGGCCTCGCTTCAGCGAGCCGTTTCCTTTCTCTTGCTTTGTCGCCTTAATCCCTGGTGTGTCTTCCTCGGCTCTGGCATATTTCTCAATTGTGGCCATGAGCTCCTCCATGCTTTTTCGCAATGTCTTTGCCAATGACTTTCATAGTGCACAATCATCTTTTAGGCCGTTCTTGAAAGACACGACCGCCACCTCTTGGTTGCACTCAGGTATTCGGTTGAACACCTGATAATACCTTTTTGCGTAGGCCCTAAGGCCCTCATCCTCACTGATCCTCAGAGCCATCAGGGCGTCTACCCTTAATGGCCGTAGTTTGTTTGTCACGAACCTAGCCACGAACATCTCGGCCAGGCCTTCCCAAGTTTTCACACTTCCTTTTGGCAATTTGTGAAACCAGTCTGATGCAATTTCCACAAAGGATGAGGGGAACACCTTGCAAAGCAATGGCTCGTTCCCAGTGTACAATGCCATCGAGTTCAGGTATAAGCCGACGTGAAAGTTAGGGTCCGATTTACCATCGTATATCTGGAACCTCGGCATACTGAATCTTTTTGGGGCCTCAAATTTGTCTAACTCCACTGAGAATGGTGTTCTCGACTTAACAGGGGAAGTTACCTCGGCATTTTGTTGCTTCCTCTTGAGGTAATCTCTCAAGTCCTCTTTGGTCCGCCTAGGAGCTCGGCTATCTCTTGATTTCAGTCTTTTAGGTGCACTACTCTCAGCTTCGTTGTGAGCCCTTTTCGACCTTTCTCCATTGGTCGCATCGAAGCACAACTTCTGCCTTTGAACATGCCGATGTTCTCTGGGATCTGCTTCCTTGGTGCGGTGTGTCCTTCGAGATTCTTCCCTTCTCGACTCTCCTCGCCCGACCTCCCTTGAAGGCCGGTGAGAGTGTTTTTCGCTCCTGGTGTGCTGTGGGGCTACAGGGATTGTTTTTTGCCCTCCCTTCTGAGCATTGGCCTCTGGAATCGGTGTGTCCTGTAGTGGGAACGGTGGCTGCATGACGTTGTTTTGCATCATGAAATTGACGACCGATTGGAGGTCTGCCAATTTATTCGCCATCCCCTTCATCTCTTCGTCCCTCCGTAGGCATGTTTCTTTCCATACCTGGAGGTTATCCTCGTTATAGTACTCGTTTTGGTCTGATTTCTTCGGTACATCGCCCTCCTGGCCGACATCCTTTCCTTCGTGATTCTTATCACGAGTCTCTTTGTTGTAGTTGTCTCCTTCGATGTCAAGGTCGATAGGTCTTCCACTCCCCATAGGAGTGTTGTCCCCTGCTTTCTCTTTCTGTCCGTCGTTGGCCATCTATTCTCCTTTCTTTCCCACAGACGGTGCCAAATTGTGTGTGTCAATTTCCGACCACACTGCCAACTCAGTATTCAACTGAAGAACACTGGCAGAATAGATGGTGCTTGAGTGACCTGCAACAGAAAGAAGAGATTCCGACGGTGGTTCGTCCACCCAGGGGCACTCCGATGATCAAGTCAGTTATCTCCCAAAGATAGATAAAGTGCTTAACTCATTGTTCAGAATATAAATTGCATACCTTAGACCCATTAGGGGTGCCTCTCTTTTATAGCCAACTCAATCCTAGTCCCAATAGAAGCCTAACTTCAATGGACTTCTGCTCAGTGCTTATGTTAGACTCTCCAATAGATAAAGATAAACTCCCTAAGAGCTTTATCCTTATCCAAGCTGACGTCCTTCTTCATTCTAGGACTCTTGTCTCTTATTCGCTTATCCCGGACTCCGATATCTTTGGAGATAACCTTGGCCTAGCCGAGATCACCTCGGCGTCACGACCAGGACACGTGGCACCCCGGCTAACACGTCGGCGTCACATTGGCCACGTGTTGGTACTCAGAAAATATATCCCCACAATTATTATTATTATTTTTTTTTTGAAATGAACTTGAAACACTCGCATACTCCGCCCAAGAAGATATAAGAAAGAACTTGAGACCTTACAAAAATAATAATAATATGATTCATACTAGAGGAAAAAAGTGTCCATACTTGAGATATGTTGAAGTAAAAATATTACGGTTTCTCCACTCTTGGGCCTAGTCTCCAATTGCTTGAATCAATGACATGTTAGTGGTGGATGAAGTTGAATTCTCTTAAGTTGAATTCTCTTATTGCCCCTTATTATTTAAGGTAAATTATAAATACATTGTTTAAAATTTGCTTAAAATATAAATTGTTTTATCTAATTTTAGAAATTAAATTTCACTTATTAAAATTTTTAATTTCATAATAAATGGCTCTCTTTATTAATAAATTATCAATTCAATTAACAGTTTTTAATGATTTCAAAAATTTATTTCAATTAATAATTTAAGTAATTTTATTATTATATAGAAAAATAGTTAGAACTTTTTTTCAATTAATTTTGTTAAATAAAAAATTCTAACAATTGTTATTTATAATTTTTTAAATCACAAGAGATAATCTGTATATGAAGCAAACTTCATGGGTATATTTGTAATTTGCCCTATTACTTATTAACTAAGATAAGATATACTTATTAACTAAAGGGTGTTTTAAGAAGATGGTTAAAAATTAATTTTTGACTTTTTTTGGCTTTTTTGTGATAGAGTGAAGTGGGTTAAAAGTTGGGAAGTGACTTTTAACCCACTTCCCAAAATAGGCCTAAGATATGGTAAGATGATTCAGATGTGTTGGGGCTTTATGGATGTGGTCTATTTGGTGGACTCGGAAAGGCAACAAATAACTGAATTTAAATTATAACTCTTTAAAAAGTATGATGGAGCTTTTTTATGAATTTACGGAGCAGACTGTCACGTATCGACTTATTGGGGATGCGAGTTCTACACCAAGCACCTTGGAAGAGCATTAGTTTGTGAGCGGTAAGGCAGGCAGGGTAGATCCCTATTGCATCTCCTGGGTTGGTCCTTGGGCATAATGCACGGGGGTATGCAGTACGACTCGTGGAGCCGGCTTCTCGGGAGGATGACAAGCGCCCAGTCCGTGACAAGTGGTATCAAAGCCAGCCTAGAGGCACTGTGATGGGGACAGTACGTGGGACTTACACCAAGCACCTTCATTGTGGGGTCCGTACCAAGGGTGGTGTCCGCGTAGGGCGGGTTTCCCATGGGCAGGGGAACGGACAAGCATGGAGGCAGGTAGGGTAATGTCCCCCTGATGAGGGCGTCAGGGATTGGCGGTGGTAGCATGTCACGTATCGACTCATTGGGGATGCGAGTTCTACACCTAGCACCTTGCAAGCGCATTAGTTTGTGAGCGGTAAGGGAGGCAGGGTAGATCCCTATTGCATCTCTTGGGTTGGTCCTTAGGCATAATGCACGGGGGTATACAGTACCACTCGTGGAGCCAGCTTCTCGGGAGGATGACAAGCGCCCAGTCCATGACAAGACGCTCTTGTAAATCACAACCTTGAAATGAAATGCAAATTTAAAAATAAAAAAGAGTATATGATGAAACTAGTTGCTATAGTATTGAAGTATAGTATAAGCTCCACAAGAAAGATGCAATTAATATATATTTACCTACAACGATCAGAGCTTGACGTTCTTGATCTTTGAACCATCTCTGAATCCTCTTCATTAACTCCATATTCTCTCTCTCTACTACTCTAATTCATCTCTCCCAAATATGAAGATTAAAAAAAGGAAATTTAATGCGGTCTGTCTATTAATTTATTATTTTTATTTTTTGATTCACCGCGGTTCTGCGCCCTTTTGAGATGTTAGTATATTATATACATTATTAGATACATTAGATATATGCTGTAAAGGAACAACACCTTCATTATTATGTTTTCTTAGTGCTTAGCTATCATTATGTTGTCTCTTTCTCCTTTCGATGCTCTTCTCTATAAATGAGAAACATTACCTTGTAACCAATATACTGGAGTTATTTGGGATAAACTAAATAAGTATACTTTTTGACTTTTTATGAAATATAGGTTGGGTATGGATTGGGTTTGAAGTGATGTGGTGGAGAGATGATGTGACTTAAACAAGATGATGTGACTTAAATAGGATAGTGAGTTTTTGACTTTTTTTGATTATGCCAAACCAAGCCTGAATATAACAAACACATTCATTCAGTCTCTCTCTCTATACCAAACTAACATGGTATCAGAGCCCAGTTCTACACTCCTGACATTTTCTATTTTTGGTGCTTAGTCCCGTACACAGTGGCACTACACCATCCTGCTCGGAATCACCTCACGATTCCAACGGCACCACCCTCATCACCAAAATTGCCGTCATGCGCCATCACGCGCTCCTCCTTTGCTTGCTTATGTTAGCATCTGACGTCAGCCCTGCGCTTGTGTACGCCGCGTCTGCTTCCGTGCGCCCCGCGTGCATTGTTTTGCTAATTTGCGCCTTGCGTGCACCGTTTTGCTTCCGTGTGCCCCGCGTGCGCCGTTCTGCTACAGTGTGCCGCGCGCCCTTCCTGCTATTGTGCGTCGTCTTCAACCTGCTATTGTGTGCCACTGACATCACTTTTCCCTCTGTTGACGTCATGTCTGCACAGCAGCCCCATTTCCTAGCTATTTTCGACCTTCCGGACTCACTGGTACGCTCTGTTTTACCAAATTTTGCTCATACAGGCTTGCTCCTATATATTTAGTCCTACTCTAGTTTTACTATGGATCACCATGATGCCTCCCATCCAATTTCTGTTCTTCTTAATTGTTCCAATTATGTACTGTGGGCCTAAGCCATGTCTTCCTTCCTTAAAGGACGGAAACTTTGGTGTAGTATCACCGAGGATGTGACCAAACCGGTGAAAGAGGCCGCTGAATCTACTACCACATATACAGACCGACTTGAAGATTGGGACAGTAAAAACTACCCGATCATTACTTGGCTTTGGAATACCTCCGTTCTCTCTATTAGTCTTCAGTTTGGCTGTTTTCAGCTTGACTCTGTTTCCAGTCATGCTAAAGACATTTGGGTTTTTTTGAGAGATCGATACCAGACTACCGGTCTTGCCCATCAGTATCAACTTTAGAGTTAACTTCACCGCATGCGCCAAGAATCTAGTCAGTCTATTAATGACTTTCTTTCTCAAATGTACTCTGTTTGGGACCAGCTTGCTCTCTCAGAACCGACATGGCCTCACCAAGAAGATGCTACCTTATTCACTACCTGTCGTAATCAGCAGCGGTTGGTCCACTTTCTCATGGCTCTCACTCCCTTTTTTGATCCCGTGCGTACCTCTCTTCTTCATCGTCTTCCATTGCCCACTCTTGAACAGGCTATTTCTGAGCTGTTATCTGAGGAGACTCGTCTTGGTACTCTCCAGACTCATCATGTGAACTCTGTTCTTGCCACCCCTCAATCACGGCCCTCACCGGCCCAACAGTCCACTGCTTGCATCTATTGTCAAAATTGAGGCCTTCCCTCTACTCATCTTTTGGTTCATTACCCTGTCCGATCTTGCCGATATTGCAACAAACTTGGTCCTGGTCATCTACAGCAGGATTGTTTTCGCAATCCATCTCGGTTATCTTCCACAAGCCACTCCTCTCGCGGTGGCTCTTCTAGGGGGAGCTCTCATCATCAGTTTAACCGCACTGTTGTTGCTGCCTTTGAGGATTTCTCTGAGTCTCCTGCTCCGTCGGCCCCTATTTTTTCTCAAACTAATGTTGAGGCCATGTTCAAACAACTTCTCTCCACTTCTGGTACACCTCCTCCTACTGCTTTGTCTCTGACTCCAGGTAACTCTTCTTGGTATTTTGACTCTGCCTGTTGTAATCATATGATTTCCAGCTCTACTATATTCTCATCAATCTCTCCCTCTACTCATCTTCCCTCCATTCATACTGTTGATGTTTCTCTCATGTCTGTCAGTCATGTTGGGACTATTTCCACATCTCAGTTTTCCCTGCTCTAACCTTAAACCTTATCTCTATTAGTCCATTATGTGAGCTTGGTCTAAACATCACCTTTTCTGCTAATGGTTGTTTGGTGCAGGACCCTCAGATGGGATAAATTATTGGGATCGGCCGTAAGCATGGACGTCTTTATGAACTCATTCAACTTCATGTTCCGGACTCCCCACAGATCGCTGCTCATGCATCTGCTTCCTCTTTATCTCCTTTTCATCTTTGGCATTGTCGCTTAGGACATTTTTCTGTTAGTCGCTTAAAGTCTTTGGTTTCTAGTGGTCAATTGGGTCATGTATTTCAAGATACTTTTGATTGTATACCCTGTAAACTTGCAAAACAACCTGCTTTGTCTTTCAATAAAAGTACTTCTGTTTCTCGTGCTCCTTTTGATCTCATACATTCGGATATTTGGGGCCCATCTCCTACTACTACCACGGGGGGATCTCGTTATTTTGTTGTTTTTATTGATGATTGTTCACGATTTACTTGGCTTTTTCTCATGAAAACTCAGTCTGAACTTAAACATCTTTATTATAGCTTTGCCAAAATGGACCACACCCAATTTTCCAAAACCATTAAAATTTTTCGCTCTGACAATGCTATGGAATATCGGGATACCGATTTCCTTTCCTTTCTTCAAAGTCATGGTACTCAGCCTCATCGTTCCTGTGCTGGCATGTCCCAACAAAATGGACATGCTGAACGAAAACATAGGCATATTCTTGACACTACTCGCACTCTCCTTCTCTTGTCTTCCTGCCCTGAAAACTTTTGAGGAGAAGCTGCCCTTACTGCTGTGTACACTATCAACTGTGTTCCTTCCCCTGTCATCCACAATCAAACTCCTTTTGAACGTCTACATGGTACTCCCCATCCATACACCAATCTTCGGGTTTTTGGCTCTGCTTGCTTTGTTCTGCTTCAATCCCATGAACACACCAAGCTTGAACCTCATTCTCGTCTTTGCTGCTTTCTTGGATATGGGATTGAACATAAAGGCTTTCACTGTTGGGATCCTCTCTCTAAACGTCTTCGTATCTCCCACCATGTAGTTTTCTGGGAGCACAAAATGTTTTCCTCTCTCTCCTCCTTTCACTTACCTGCACTCTCCACTCTGGTCGTCTTTACTAATCCTTCCCTAGATCTCTTCTCTAATAACTTTGATACAGGTTCCTCCTTCATCGAGACGCCCTTGTTGATCCCTGATCTCGACTAGACAGCTCTCCCTGATGGTCCATCTCTCCTTGCACCTTCTAGTCTGTCTCCTCCTTCTTCGCCAACTCTTCCTCCTACCAATCCTTCCACAGGTCGGCCGCACCGGGTAACTCAACCACCTATTCATCCTCGTGATTATATTATTGGGTCTGCTGTCTTTTTTACTTATGAACCTACCTCCTATCGTGAGGCTTGTACTAATCCTCTTTGGCAGCAAGCTATGACTGATGAACTTCAGGCTTTAGACAAAACTCATACTTGGGATGTTGTTGATCTTCCTCCTAGCAAGACTGCAATTAGCTGCAAATGGGTCTACAAAATCAAGACTCATTCTGATGGCTCTATCGAGTACTACAAAGCTCGTCTTGTTGCCAAGGGTTTCAACCAGGAATATGGCATTGATTATGAGGAGACCTTCTTCCCTGTTGCTCGACTTACCTTTGTTCTCAGTTTGCTTGTTGTTGCTGCAGCTCGCCACTGGAAGCTCTTTCAGATGGATTGTAACGCCCTCAAAATAATAACATTAAACCCATCAACATTGACATGCATTTATATATAAAAGATCAACATCCTTCTATTCATCAGAGTAATTCATTACAAAAAGTATTACATGTTAACAACAAAAGCAAATGCCCTAGGGGCTTACAACTTTCCAAGTTAACACTTGGTTACAAAAGAGAGTACTAACTCAATTATACATTAAGCCCTTAGCTTGAATCTACATGTAATACATCAAAAAGACAACAAAATGACAAAACAGTCTGTCTGCCTCTAGCCTCCCAAGCCATGTCCTTGGAGGTGGCATGCTACCTGTACCTGAAAATGATGTTCCCGTATAGGGTGAGCCACAGCCCAGTAGAAATACACTAAACCAGCTATGAACAATGACTAAAAGATTAGCAGTTGATAGATGGTCAACACTTTTACATCCTTTCAAAACAAATTTCAGTTTCATGACATTAAAGCCCATGTTCCATTTCATTTTCCATTTCTGTTCAATTTTGAGTTTGAAAACAAGACTCAACACTTGGCCAAATAATTTAATGAGATTTTAACTCATCTTTTACAAACTTTCGTCATTCATAATGGATACACATTTTGATGCTGTATCAATAACACTTAAACCACTTCCATACTTTACCGAAGATACACATTTTGGTGCTGTATCAACATAACATAGAAACACTTCTACACTTCACAATTGATAACGATATACATTTTAGTGCTATATCAAATCAATTCAAACACTTCCATAATCAACACTTGATACACATTGTAGTGTTGTATCAATGTCACACAAAATCCGGTTTAAAGGTCCATTCCCCATCTTCCAATAAACCGTGGAGTACATCCCTCATCTCCTCCCATACAAGCAATGTATATAAACAATTATCATATACAATTAATCAATACATAAAGTTAATGTATTATTCCAATCACTATATTCAATAGCACACTCAATCGATTAGTTTTAGTTTGCCTAATCATCATGCATTGTCTACAACAATCAAGACTATCCTCCACCGATAGCCCAAAGCAGTTATTTCTAAGCAGAAAATAAATGCGCCAAATGGATAAAATATCGACATTTCAATTTGGTGAGTGATAAAAAATCCAACTACACCCTTTAATCCCATACATTCCCAATTCCAACACTTTCAATTCCATTTCTCATTTCTCAAATTAATTTCACAAATTAATTTATCAATGTAATTAAGGCATTTTTCCCATAAATTACATAACAACCCTAAGGTTCCATTTTCATCAATGTTTTAACATTAATCCCATTTCTCCATGCCAAACATGCATATAGGTTTTATTTAATTAAAACCCCAACTTTTGTAAAATTACACAAAGGCCCAAACTTTCTTAAAATTACACAACAACTTCCAACATATCAAAATGCTAAAATTTAAAGACAAAGCTCATAAAGAAGAGTAGGATATCCTTACCTCGAAGTTTGAGCTCAAATGGAGATAAAGACCCAAAGACCCACGTGCTCCAAATCCCAACTTTTTTAGATTAAAACGAAGCCCTCAACACCCTCTATCTTTTTAACAAAGGCCCTAGGGTAGATTCACACTCTAGAGAGATCAAACCTTAGAGAGAATATAAGTTTAGAGAGAGAGAGAGAGAGTCGGCTGCTAGGGTTTACAAAATGAAAGAGGAAGAAAAATGATGTTTTCCCCGCTGCTGCCTGCTGATATACAACAGGCTCGCTCAAGCGAAGACTTGGTCGCTCGAGCGACCAGACACAGAAAACCCTCGCTCTAGCCAAGAAAGTCTCGCTCGAGCCAACAACCCAGAAGCTCGCTCGAGCGACAAACTACTCGCTCGAGCCAACAACTCAAACCTTCAGGTTTGCAACCAGACGCACGCTCGAGCGACAAACCGCTCGCTCGAGCGAAGAACAAACCAGCTCGCTCGAGCGAAGAAAAGCTCGCTCGAGCCAAGAAATGCAACTCTCAGGTCCAGAACCAGACGCAATCGCTCGCTCGAGCGAAGACACTCTGGCTCGACCCACCAGACACAAAAACTCCACTCTCGCTCGAGTGAAGAAAACCTGGCTCGAGTGAAGGACCAAAACAAAGAGCTCGCTCGAGCGACAAACTACTCGCTCGAGCGAAGGTTCAAAAATCTGGGCAACAACTCTTGGCTTCCAAACTCAACCAACCTATAACAAACTTGCCCAACACATCCTATAACTCAAATATAAAGCAGGAAAGGATGTAAACAAGATATAAACAACTGCTAACATCCACGGACACAAGTCCGGATCACTGTACAACAAGGGGTAAAACCCGAGATCGCTATAACCTCCCCCCCTTAGAGAATTTCGTCCCCGAAATTAAGTGCAAGTTTTTTGAAAAACAAGTTTTTCTCCGTTTTAAACAATGTTACATTTCAACATTTAATAACTCGATCCATTACCGGTCATTCCATCTCTTGTCAAGAGGCATTTCACAACAATTACATTTTAACATGCATTTCCTTTCCATTTCAACCATTTCCAACATACATGGTTCACAATTTATATCATATTCAAATTTCATGATATATCTCCAGTTCTACAATATAGCCAACATATACAATGTTACATTAAACTTTCATTTTGAGGCAAGTTTCAAAATACTTCCATTAAACCAAAGCATACACCATGTTTTACAACCTAAGATATATTCAATACTCTTAAGGTCCAATATTACAACAAAATATACAACAAATGCTCAAACATCCACAAATAGGTCCGGATATTTCTCTCGGACCTCCAACTCACGTTCCCAAGTGGCTTCCTCCACTCCGTGATGTTTCCACAAAACTTTTACCAAAGGAATGGTCTTGCCTCGCAAGACTTGATCCTACCTATCCAGGACCCGAACCGGTCTCTCCTCATACGAGGCATCCTCGTCAACCTCTAAGTTGGTCCAATTCAACACGTGCGATGGATCCGGCTCATACTTCCGAAGCATACTCACATGAAACACGTCACGAACTCTGGACAACTGCGGCGGTAAAGCTAAATGATAGGCAACCTCGCCAATCCTCTCAAGAATCTCAAAAGGACCAATAAACCGAGGGGATAACTTCCCACTCTTCCCAAACCTCATCAATCCCCGCCTAGGTGATATCTTTAGAAAGACATGATCACCTACCTCAAACACCAAAGGTCTCCTCCTATGGTCAACATACGATTTCTGACGACTCTGGGCTGTAACAAGCCTCCTACGGATAAGCTCAACCTTCTCCGTCGTTTCCCTCACCAACTCCGGACCCAATAAAGGTGCGTCACCCACCTCGGCCCAACAAACTGGAGACCTACACGGTCGGCCATACAAGGCCTCAAACGGTGCCATACCGATGCTAGACTGGAAACTGTTGTTGTAGGCAAACTCCACCAAGGGAAAGTGCCTCTCCCATGTCCCACTAAAGTCAAGGACACAACCCCGAAGCATATCCTCAAGGATTTGAATAGTACGCTCGGACTGCCTGTCAGTCTGAGGATGATAAGCTGTACTAAAGTTCAACTTATGCCCAAGGCACTCTGCAAACTCTGCCACAACCTAGCAGTAAAACGAGGATCTCTATCTGAGACGATCGTCACTCAGACCCCGTGCAACCTCACTATGTCCCGAATATACAAGTCGGCAAGATGATCTACCGAATCTCTCACGCGCATAGGAATGAAGTGCGCTAACTTAGTCAACCGGTCTACAATCACCCAAATAGCATCACTACCCCACTGAGTCGTCGGAAGACCTACAATGAAGTCCATAGTGACATGCTTCCAAAAACTCTTCAAACTCTGCCACAACCTAGCAGTAAAACGAGGATCTCTATCTGAGACGATCGTCACTGGGACCCCGTGCAACCTCGCTATGTCCCGAATATACAAGTCGGCAAGAAGATCTACCGAATCTCTCACACGCATAGGAATGAAGTGCGCTGACTTAGTCAACCGGTCTACAATCACCCAAATAGCATCACTACCCCGTTGAGTCCTCGGAAGACCTACAACGAAGTCCATAGTGACATGCTCCCACTCCCGGATGGCTACACAAGCTACATCACTAATGGATTTCCTGCTAAGGGCATCAGCCACACCATTGGCCTTTCCCGGATGATAATGCAACTCGAAGTCGTAATCCTCAATAAACTCCATCCACCTCCTCTGCCTCAAGTTCAAGTCTTTCTGTGTAAACAGATATTTCAGACTCTTATAATCCGAGAACACCTCAAATCTCTCACCATAAAGGTAGTGCCTCTAGATTTTCAAGGCAAAGATCACAGCTACTAACTCTAGGTCGTGTGTAGGGTAATTCTTCTCGTGTATTTTCAACTGACGTGAGCCATAAGCTACCACTTTTCCCTCTTGCATCAACACACAACCCAAACTCTCTCGTGAGGCATCACAATAGACTGCATAACCTAACCCTCTCTCCGGAATAATCAAGACCGGAGCGGTGGTCAATCTAACTTTCAACTCTTGGAACGACTTTTCACAAGTCTCACTCCATACAAATTTGACTCCCTTCCAAGTCAATCTAGTCAATGGTGAAGCTAACCTGGAGAAATCCCTCACTAACCGGCGGTAATACCCACCCAATCCCAGAAAACTACGGATCTCGAACACACTCTTAGGCTGTGCCCAATCTTGCACTGCCTCAGTCTTGGATGTATCAACAGACACCCATTCCCCGGAAACCACATGGCCTAAGAACTTGACCTCTCCTAGCCAGAACTCACATTTCCCAAACTTGGCATACAGCCTATGGGCTCTAAGCAACTCAAGCACGACTCTCAAGTGTGCCTCGTGCTTCTCATCTGAAGGTGAATAAATCAGAATGTCGTCCACGAAGACGACCACAAAGCGATCTAAGAATTCCCGGAAGATCCGGTTCATCAAGTCCATAAAGACTGTCGGTGCATTGGTAAGCCCAAATGGCATCACCAGAAACTCATAATGGCCATACCGCGTACGGAATGCCGTCTTTGGAATATCCTCCTCCCTGACCCTCAACTGGTGGTAACCCGATCTCAAGTCTATCTTAGAGAAACAACGGGAACCCTTCAACTGGTCAAACAGATCATCAATACGGGGCATAGGGTACTTATTCCTGACCGTAGCCCGATTCAACTTCCAGTAGTCGATACAAAGTCTCAAGGCACCATCTTTCTTTTTAGCAAAGAGGGCCAGTGCTCCCCACGGTGAAACACTAGGGTGAACAAAGCCCTTATCTAGCAATTCCTAGAGCTGAACTTTCAACTCAACCAACTCTGCTGGGGCAAAACGGTAAGGTGCCATAGAAATCGGCGCTGTGCCGGGTATGAGGTCAATAGAGAACTCAATCTCTCGCTGAGGTGGCAAACTAACAAGATCCTCGGGAAAGACGTCCGAGTACTCACAAACCACCCTCGGCAATACAGTCTGGGTCTCATCACACTCGCCACTCAAAAAGCTAGCAAGTAGACCACTAAGCTCACCCCGCCCTCGCGAATCATACCCCAGTGGCAAAACACTACCAACCCGGTCCCCCAAGAAATGGAAACACTCCCCGCTCAAGGTACAAACAGTGACCCTCTGGCGGTAGCAATCGATAACAGCTCGGTATGAAGATAGCCAATCCATACCCAAAATAACATCAAAACCCTTCATGGGCATGACTACAAAAGGAAATGGAAGCCTATGATCGGCGACCTCTATATCACAACCTCTACAACCTTGTTTCAAAATCAATTCACCCCCAACAGGCGATACAACACATATAGGAGATGCTAACTGTGCCAACTCCAACTCCAATACAGATGCAAATGCAGCAGATACAAAGAAATGAGACGAACCTGTATCAATCAATACACTAGCAACCGAGTTGCAAAACAGAAAGGTACCTCTCACAACTAACGGAGCAGGTACAAGATCCTACGCGGTAACAGCATATACGCGCCCTGTAGGCCCTTGATCCACCTGCTCACCCCTCGGAGCATACGACTGCTGCATTGACTGGGAAGACGAAGCTCCCGGATTGGCCCTCGAGGCCTGTACAGACTGAGCTGGCTGAAAACCCTGCGTCTGCCTAGAACCAGACGCTCCCGAAGTGGCACTCAACTGTGGACAGAATCTCTTCAAGTGCCCAGGCTGACCACACTGATAACAAGACAAAAGCTGGCCCCTGCCCTGACTCTGGCTCTGTGGTCTAGCTGAAGAAGAAGCAGCTCTCTGACCTCCACCCCTCTGTGGGCAAACTGAAGCCTTGTGGCCCAACTGACCACACTTGTAACAGGTGAACTCTCCCTGATTGCCTCTCCCCGAGCCTGCACTCGGCACTGGAAAGGTCGATCTAGCAACACCGCCCTGAGACTGCTGAGGGTTAGCACCCCTCTGTCTCCTGCCATCACCCTGACCATCCTGGCTCCTCTTTGAGCCTCTCTGTCCTCCCTCCTCTTCCTGCATCATGATCTCCATATGGGCTGCAGCATCAACCAAGCGCCCATAGTCTTGGATCATAAAACCCCCAACTCTCATCTTGAGGCCACGCCTCAACCTCTTCTCGAACTTGATACAACGGCGATCCTCGGACGCCACGAGCTCAGGTACAAACCTGGACAAGATAGTAAAAGTAGCCTCAAACTCGGCTACTGAAGAACTCAACTGAAAAAGCTGGCTAAACTGCTCTCTCAACTTCTCCCTGACTGCTGGAGACAAGTACTTCTCCTGAAAAACATCCACAAAATCCTTCCACGTGCCACCAATACGACTCTTCGTGTACTTCCACCACTGACCCGCACTCCCCTTAAGCTGGAAAGATACCAAGGTCACTTTCAGTGCTCCGTCCTCGATGCCAAGCATCTCGAACGTCTTACTCATCTGCTCTAACCACTCGTCAGCCTTGAGTGGCTCCTTTGGATCCCCGATAAACTCATCCGGATTTGACCGGAAGAACTCCCTCTTCAAGAAGGAAGGCCCTGCATCAACAACCTGGGCCTGCACTGGAGCCTGAACTGGATTCTCAGCTCTGAGAATAGGCATAGACTCCCTCAAAGCATCGGCTATTCCATGGGCCAAAGCGCCCATAGCCTCATGTCCTGCTGGCTCGGCCACATTGGCCTGGCCAACTCCCTCCTGCACTGCTGGAATCTCATCCGGTATAGGCACTTCCTGCCTCCTAGGCCTACCACGCCTACCTCCTCGTCCACGCCCTGACATCCTAATAAAGGTAACACAAAACTTTAGCACATTCATAAATGTACCGAAGCTAAACACTCGCGTCCTAATGCATGGACAACTGTAATTCATTCCACGTAAGCACATAAACACATAAGCACTTACGAATTTCATTTCCGGATAATGATAGTCCCGAGGCGTTACTAGAGTTCCGGTTAGAAACAGCATTGATCAAGTGCTTTTCTAACAAGACTCACAGAAACCCAAGGATCCAATCAACATCCTGGAAAGTAAATCCCATACCCAAATAAGCACATAAACATGTTATCACACAAGTACATAACATTACATCTAAGCCTCTAACAAGCGAGACAAACCCATTCTGATCCTAATCACTTCACACGTACCCAAAGTATTTGAACCCGATACACTCTGATACCAAGTTGTAACGCCCTCAAAATAATAACATTAAACCCATCAATATTGACATGCATTTATATATAAAAGATCAACATCCATCTATTCATCAGAGTAATTCATTACAAAAAGTATTACATGTTAACAACAAAAGCAAATGCCCTATGGGCTTACAGCTTTCCAAGTTAACACTTGGTTACAAAAGAGAGTACTAACTCAATTACACATTAAGCCCTTGGCTTGAATCTACATATAATACATCAAAAAGACAACAAAACGACAAAATAGTCTGTCTGCCTCTAGCCTCCCAAGCTATGTCCTTGGAGGTGGCATGCTACCTGTACCTGAAAATGATGTTCTCGTATAGGATGAGCCATAGCCCAGTAGAAATACACTAAACCAGCTATGAGCAATGACTAAAAGATTAGCAGTTGATAGATGGTCAACACTTTTGCATCCTTTCAAAACAAATTTCAGTTTCATGACATTAAAGCCCATGTTCCATTTCATTTTTCATTTCTGTTCAACTTTGAGTTTGAAAACAAGACTCAACACTTGGCCAAATAATTTAATGAGATTTTAACTCATCTTTTACACACTTTCGTCATTCATAATTGATACACATTTTGATGCTGTATCAATAACACTTAAACCACTTCCATACTTTACCGAAGATACACATTTTGGTGCTGTATCAACATAACATAGAAACACTTCTACACTTCACAATTGATAACGATATACATTTTAGTGCTATATCAAATCAATTCAAACACTTCCATAATCAACACTTGATACACATTGTAGTGCTGTATCAATGTCACACAAAATCCGGTTTAAAGGTCCATCCCCCATCTTCTAATAAACCGTGGAGTACATCCCTCATCTCCTCCCACACAAGCAATGTATATAAACAATTATCATATACAATTAATCAATACATAAAGTTAATGTATTATTCCAATCGCTATATTCAATAGCACACTCAATCGATTAGTTTTAGTTTGCCTAATCATCATGCATTGTCTACAACAATTAAGACTATCCTCCACCGATAGCCCAAAGCAGTTATTTCTAAGCAGAAAATAAATGCGCCAAATGGATAAAATATCGACATTTCAATTTGGTGAGTGATAAACAATCCAACTACACCCTTTAATCCCATACATTCCCAATTCCAACACTTTCAATTCCATTTCTCATTTCTCAAATTAATTTCACAAATTAATTTATCAATGTAATTAAGGCATTTTTCCCATAAATTACATAACAACCCTAAGGTTCCATTTTCATCAATGTTTTAACATTAATCCCATTTCTCCATGCCAAACATGCATATAGGTTTTATTTAATTAAAACCCCAACTTTTGTAAAATTACACAAAGGCCCAAACTTTCTCAAAATTACACAACAACTTCCAACATATCAAAATGCTAAAATTTAAAGACAAAGCTCATAAAGAGGAGTAGGATATCCCTACCTCGAAGTTTGAGTTCAAACGGAGATGAAGACCCAAAGACCTACGTGCTCCAAATCCCAACTTTTTCAGATTAAAACGAAGGCCTCAACACCTTCTATCTTTTTAACAAAGGCCCTAGGGTAGATTCACACTCTAGAGAGATCAAACCTTAGAGAGAATATAAGTTTAGAGAGAGAGAGAGAGAGTCGGCTGCTAGGGTTTACAAAATGAAAGAGGAAGAAAAATGATGTTTTCCCCGCTGCTGCCTGCTGATATACAACAGGCTTGCTCGAGCGAAGACTTGGTCGCTCGAGCGATCAGACACAGAAAACCCTCGCTCTAGCCAAGAAAGTCTCGCTCGAGCCAACAACCCAGAAGCTCGCTCGAGCGACAAACTGCTCGCTCGAGCCAACAACTCAAACCTTCAGGTCTGCAACCAGACGCATGCTCAAGCGACAAACCGCTCGCTCGAGCGAAGAACAAACCAGCTCGCTCGAGTGAAGAAAAGCTCGCTCGAGCCAAGAAATGCAACTCTCAGGTCCAGAACCAGACGCAATTGCTCGCTCGAGCGAAGCCACTCTGGCTCGACCCACCAGACACAAAAACTCCACTCTCGCTCGAGCGAAGAAAACCTGGCTCGAGCGAAGGACCAAAACAAAGAGCTCGCTCGAGCGAAGGTCCAAAAATCTGGGCAGCAACACTTGGCTTCCAAAGTCAACCAACTTGTAACAAACCTGCCCAACACATCCTATGACTCAAATATAAAGCAAGAAAGGATGTAAACAAGATATAAACAACTGCTAACATCCACGGACATAAGTCCGGATCACTGTACAACAAGGGGTAAAACCCGGGATCGCTATATGGATGTCAAGAATGCCTTCCTTAATGGTAATCTTCTTGAGGAGGTCTACATGCAACCTCCACCTGGGTCTACTTATCCCACTCATAAGGTTTGTAAATTACAGTGTGCCGTCTATGGTCTCAAGCAGGGACCCTGCGCTTGGTTTGCTAAGTTTAGTTCTACCATTCATGACTTCGGGTTCACCTCTAGCTCCTATGACTCTGCTTTATTTATATGGACTACTCCTCATGGTACCACTCTTCTCCTTCTTTATGTGGATGATATGATTATCAGTGGTAATGATGCTGCTGGTATTCTTCACCTCAAATGTTTTCTCCACCGTCAGTTTGAGATGAAGGACCTTGGTACTCTTAACTACTTCTTAGGCCTTGAAGTCTCTCATGATTCTACTGGTTCCTATTTATCCCAGGCCAAATATGCATCCGATCTTCTGGCCCGTGCTGGTCTTACCGATTGTAAAACTACCTCTACTTCAGTTGATCCTCAGATTCGTCTCACTCCTCTCGATGGGGATCTCCTCTCTATGCTACTCTTTATCGCCAGCTCGTTGGTAGTCTTGTCTATCTCATTGTGACTCGTCCTGACATTGTCTATGATGTTCACATTGTTAGTCAGTACATGTCGACTCCTCGCACTCCCCACTTTACTGCTCTACTTCGTATCCTTCGATACCTCAAAGGCACTCTGTTCCATGGCCTTCATTACTCTGCTTCCTCCTCTCTTGAACTGCGTGCCTTTTCTGATGCTGATTGGGCTGGGGATCCTACAGATCGACGCTCCACCATGGGTTTCTATTTCTTCTTAGAGGATTCTCTTCTTACTTGGCGCAACAAGAAACAATCCCTCACTACCCGCTCTAGTACCGAAGCTGAATATCGAGTTCTTGCTGATACTACTCAGGAACTTCTCTGGCTTTGCTGGCTCCTTGCTGATATGGGTGTTTCTTCTTCTGGCGCTACCTCTCTCTATTGTGACAATCAGAAGTGCTATTCAGATTGCTCACAATGATGTTTTTCATGATCACACCAAGCATATTGCGATTGATTTCCATTTCATTAGACAACATGTTACACGAGTGCAGAGCCCAAGGTGCTCCCATTTTTCTTACCATCATCAATCCTTGACTTCGGATAGTCTCTCACATGATGACCCATTTCTCCACATTCAAAACAGGCTCCTGACGCCCAATGGCAAACTCCGGAATGCGGCTTCCCACAACTTGCACACATCGGCTTAGCATTACCTTCCTGGTTCGAGTTGCTGGAGCTGCCCACGTTCACTTTCTTCTTGGCGTTAAACGGAACTCGGCGATTATCATAGTTTTGCCTCTTCCTCTGACTCTCTCCTGAATTTTGATATCGGTTCAAGTTAGCTTCTGCAAGGATCGCCTTGTCCAATACTCTGGCGTAAGTCGGCATGTTGAGCATGTTAACTCAGTCCTGAATCGGTCCACGCAGTCCACTTTCGAACTTCCTAGCTTTTCTATATTCATCGTCGACCATGTGAGGCGTATATCTCGCCAATTCAGTAAAAGTTCGGTCATATTCTGCCACTGTCTTGTTTCCTTGTGTCAAAGTCTGAAACTCCGTGGTCTTGCGATCTCAGACACTAAGGGGAAAATGCTTGTTGTAAAACAGCTCCAAAAATTTGGCCCAAGTTAAGTCAGGATTACCTTCTCGGGTCATCATCCACCACCTTCGAGCGTCATCGTCCAATGTGAATGCTGCCAATGCCACCTTCTGAGCATCGGTGCTGGGAAAGATCTCGAATAGCTTCTCCATTCCTAAAACCCACGCCTCGGCTTTCATCGGCTCTATACCCCCTTGGAATCTTGGCGGGTTCATCTTCTTGAACTCCTTAATCAAAGTCATTGTTCCATCCCCATACAGGGCTGGCTGTGGAGGCACCTGTGGTACCGGAGGAGGTGGATGCGAGATTGCCTGTCGTCCATTTGTCTGTTCGGCCTGGGTGGATGTAGCACTAGCATTCTGTTGCCTCATTTGCCTCATCTCACAGGCTAAACCTTCAACTAGTTTTTCTAGTCTGTCCAATCTATCTTCTAATTGATCTCGGCCAACTGGTGGTCTTCCTCTCCTCATAATGCTATGAGTATGCAAAATATGGCTTTAAAACAAAATGCGCAAATAAACATGCATGCAAGTAACAATTAGTTATGCCGAGATGATGCACACATTGTCAAGTAGCAAGCAATATGATGCAATCCTAACATCATTCTACGGGAAATCCTATGCTCTTTAGGACTAAAGGTGTGTGAATAACGTACTATAAGAAACTTGTGCTCTGATACCATTCTGTCACGACTCCATTCCGCCCCTAGTAGAATGGTGCCATGATGGCCAGTAATCCGAGATTACCAAAGGCTAACTTACAAAGATTCACACACAAGCAGAGTATACGTATGGGGCTTACATGTGCGGAAGCAATAATTCAATTCTAATTAGTTCATACGAGCTGTGCATAAATCAAATGAAAGGACATACATCTTATCAAGGTCTTACAACTTGGATACAATAAAATAAAATACAAAATACATCTTGACCAAAAGGCTTCTTGAGCCATCATATACAAAACACAATGAAATGCAAGCTAAGAAGCATGATCTTCAAGATGCTACAAAATGCGAATCCAAAACAAGTTGCAAAGCACATCTAGGCGTCGCCGCCGTCCTGCTCATCACCTACATATATATAGAGAGGGTGAGCTTGGATACTCAGTGAATGGTATATGTAATAAAGGGGTTTGCATGACTGATATTCAAGTTCTTTAACAAAATAATACATAACATATCCAGTATAAAATCAAGGGATGAACCAAGTCCATCTATCAAATCTTTCAAGCTTCAAGGGATGCTTACTAGCATCAATATAATACAAGGGAATGACATTCCAGACAAACAAACCCACGCGGTAAACCGTCGGTGGCAAGGCAAGACAAGGCAAGGCAAGGGAGATATCTCAAAACAATGGTGTCGTTGCATTATAGTCCCCGGACACTAAGGACTTGTGCTGCAAATGCTTAGAGTTCCCTAGCACATACGGACTTCCAAAACAAGAGGGCAGTTGCATTATAGTCCCCTGACACTAAGGACTTGTGCTACGAATGCTTAGAGTCCCCTAGCACATACGGACTTCCAAGAATGTCATCAAAACAAGATAATATTTATTGTAAGTAGGAATACTCATTCATGCTTACAAATACTTCCCAAACGAGGCAAAACAAGGTTTTATCAAAGCTTTATAACATAACTTTATTAAAAATACCACTCACATAGTTCTCCAAACGTCGGGGTCGAGGCAAGTCCAAGTCCTACAAACACATGACAAGTTTATTGAATGCACTTTCAAACAAGCTTCTCATGCATATAGATGATCTCGGCATTCTTCAAAACTAAGTCAAATCAAAACAAAACACTGCTTCTCATCTCGGGAAAAACATGCTGGGCATCAACCAGGTCTTGGCCGAGGTCCCGCACCTCCTTGCCGAGGTGTGGTCCCGAGGGCTGCATTCAAGGGAATGAAGTTGGGAAAATCTGGGTTTCCCTTTTCTTGAAGAGCATAATGAACATGAAGAACATGAAGAACATGAATGCAAAGATCATAACTTGTTATTACAAAATCTGAGATTTCATGCTATGAGTTTGAAAACATGGACCTGGGTACCCATACTTGAAGATCTTGGGAGAACAAACACAAATACATGAATCTTGATGCAAGCTTTTGGATCAAACAAGGCTTTTCTTCAAGAACACATGAACACTAACTTCTCTTTCTAAAACCAACTTTAAATCAATGCACGACATGCAGAACAAATTCGGTCATGCAATGCAGCTAGATGATCAATAAAAACAACAAGAGTAGGTTAAGATTCTAACCTCAAAACTCGAATCTAACGGTTTGAACTCTAAGAATCAAGCTTGGAAATCTATTCCTTCTCTAAGAACTTCTCTTCTTCTCCTAGAGCTTCTCTCTCCTCAAGAGCAAAGATATGAGACAAAATGATACATTTCTAGGTTTGCCGGCTGACTTAACACTCAGCTCGGACACGTGGCAACGGTTGGTTGGCTCTACTCAAAAGGTGACTGACTGAAAAGACAAGACTATGACAAAGTGTGTTCAACAAGCTAGGTGGCAAGGGTACTCCAGCAAGTAACAATCTCGGCTAAGAACAAAGCTTCGGCAAGTAAGGTCTCAATGATCTCGGCTAGGAAGGACAACACTTGGCCTAGCTGTGCCACACCTCGGCCTAGATGTGCCACACCTCGGTCTAGGTCATACCAGTCCAGGAACAAGATCACTTGGGTTCAAGGATAACATCTCGGCCTAGATAATACACATCTCGGCCTTGGTGACGAACACCTCGGCCTAGATAATGACATCTCAGCCAATATGTCAGGATGCGAGTGGAGGTCAACCAAAGAAACCTCAAGATGGTTCTAGGTGTAAGAGTGTAAAAGGAGCGACCTAGGCTTAAGATGACTTCGGCTAACACACACACCAAACAAGAAACGTAGCATGCAAGTAACACTTATGCAAGACGAATCAAGGTTTGCAAATGCAACATATCGAGACAAGATCATGTAATATATATGCAAGTATGACTAGGGTGAAGTGAGGGTTGTTACAGAACCACTTTGGTTGACCTCCATCTTCACCCTGGCATATTGGCCGAGATGTCATTATCTATGCCGAGGTGTGCATCACCATGGCCGAGATGTGTATCATCTAGGCCGAGATGCTTACCCTTTGTAGCACGCCCGCGAGGGAACTCACGGGTTACAGTTCGGACTCCCCTGGTTCGTTTGTTGCGGTTCGTAATCTGAACCAAAGAGTCCAACTTTGGCAAATCGTTTGAGAAAACAGATTTTGAAAAGTAGTGCCAAACATGGACTGCTTTGCCAGATACAGAGTCGCCACCTAAATATTTTAAAATGGGGAAATTTAGGAAACCCTGACTCGGTGCCGAAGGCCACATGTCCGTCATCACCAAAGTGGTCTTGGCTCGGGAGCTTGGGTACGATCGGGGAAGGTCAGCTATGAGCACCCCCTTTCGCCCAGTCCGAAGACCGGCCTCTACTAACCGTGATATCCGTTTTTGAAAACGTTATGCGTTCTTATTCCAATTATTAGCCTAGAATTACTATGTTATGCGTACAGCAAACAAGTATAGACTAGATTGCCTAATTTGGAAATAAACATTGCATATCCGTTTGTTTGGAAAACGCTTCGGAATTTGTTACTCGCAAGTAGGCTAAAATACGGATTTCAACGAGTTTTCCCAACTCAAGCAATCCAACCTCCACCCACAGGCATTCAAACAGTTTATCTCACATAAGCACTTAGCCGCATGGTAAGCATACTGTCATGGCAACACTCACACGCATGTGGTATGCTAAAACATGAAAATACTTACATCGTACTCCGTGCCAAAAACAATAAACTAGTTAGCAAACATGTATGGCCTAGCTCATGTTAGAATGACTAATGCATCACAAGCAAGGATGCAATTTAGAGTAGGCTCGGCTAACCCTAAGCATGGCATGTGAGATGTGATCAAATAACACGTATTCAATTTGGTTTTGAAAATACAATGCAGCTTATATGATGTACCGAGCCCGGTGCATGTAAACAAGTGCATGGATGCACGCATGCATAGCATAAGGTATGCTAAAATAAACGTGCCCTAATCTACCATCAAAGCAGGTAAATAAAAGGGAGAAAGAAGTGGGGGTTGGAAGACATGCACACACTCACACACGCTTATTACATATTTGCCCTTGCTCGGAGGGACCAAAAGAATAATACAGATAATTAACTACGCAAGCTAATTAAAATGTTACAGACCCATTAAATTAACCAAATGAAATTAATTAATCTAATTAAAGCAGTAAACCGCCTCGAGATGAGGGCCGGATGCAACGCATGCTCAGGACTTGCTTGGAATTGCACTGCCATGCTTAGATTGCCTCTGTTGTCCCTCCTCTACTCCTCTGAAAACTGCCAAAGTCTCAGGGATGCCTTTCTGAACACTGGGGATCATCACCGGCTAAACAGAACTTCCATCGGCAGTGAATTGAGATCACCGGCACTGAATTCATCCACCGGCCATCTATTGACTGCCGGTCGGCACTAAATACTGCCGGTCGGCACTGAATGTCTGCAGAACCTGCAACTCACAGCAGCAGAGGGCAAAAACTTGCATGGCAATGCAATTCAAGCAATTTATGCATCAAACACATTCCTTATCATGTTGATGACTCAAAGGAGGATGTGCCTCGGTTCTCGGACCACCAATCACGCATTTCCATGCATGATGGCCCGAGGAACCAAGTATGCAACTTTAATTTCAAATGCATGCAAACCAAATAAACATAAAAGGGTGCCAAACCTCCATCATGCTCATCTCAAGAGGCCAAGCATGCGCATTAATGTAACGCAATCCTAAACATGTTAGCTAACATGCGACATGGACAATGCAAGGCACTTATGTAAGCATACAAGCAAACATGTAAGGCAAACATGCAAACCAAATAAAAGGTGGACTTAAACATGATCTAGGCAACTCTAACTAGGCCTAAAATCAGTAGCCAAAATGCTAAGTATAAGAGCTAAGCACACATGCACACATACACATGTTAAGGCACACAACTTAGGCGTTCAACAAACCACTCTCAAGCACACTTGAAAGGAGATAACATGGACGATTAGCATGCAACATGAGCTCTAAAATCATGCTAAAGTGTGGTGCTAAACCAACTCAAAATAGACCAAACAAAGCATGCAAATGGTCCAAGACTTAAAGCAAGTCAATGAGGCATTGAACTATACTTATGCAAGATAATTATGGCATTCATTAAACAACTAAAAACAGGTTTTTAGCGTATTAAAACAAAGCCAAAAGGCTACTTAGATGGCATCTAAGAGGCTTGAAACCAAAGGCATGCACAATGACCAAGACATGGAGCATTCAATACATGCTTTTAAAGCATTAAAGAGGCAACTAAGGCAAGCATACAAGCACACCAAAGGGACTGAAATGACATATTAGATGGTTCCAAACCATCAAAATGAGGTAAGCAACACATGCTACACATGCATGCTCAAAGGCTAGCAAGCCTAAAATGCAAAGGGGCTATATAATGCATGCCAAGATCAACCCAAATGACTATGGACAGAGCTACAACATGTCAAAATAAGCACAAAACATTCACAAATCTAAGCCTAAAGCATGTTCAAATTAGGGCTAACAACCTAAGGCATGTTAAGGCAATACAAGGCATTACATGGCAACTATGCTAAGCATGCATAAGGGACCAAAACCAACTCATAGCAATGTTAAATCATGATATCCTAAGCATGAATAACAGTCCATACATACTCAACACACACTCAAGCACAATGCTCCCTCAAGAGGCAAAACTTGCCCTTTTCAAGGACATCAAGGAGAGGGGGTGACCCCCTCCTTCTTAGGACTTTAAGGCATCATCTTCACCACTGAAATCCTTCAAGATTTCAGTGGTGAAGAGGCCCAAACACCAAAATCCCGGATCTCAACAAAATAGCACAAAATGAGGCCCTTTTCAAGGCCTAAGGGTGGTCAAACCTCCCCAAAGCACAAAACACTCTTAATAGACAATAAAGAGGACTAAAAAAATAGAACTTTTATGTGTTAATCACTAAGCACAAAAACAGTTCTAAGCTATGCAAAAATGGAGTGCAAAAATGGGGTAAAAAGGGGGAGTTTCTCACCCTTGTTGACCACCTTCACAAGAGTTGATGTTGTTGCTTCCTTGAGTTCAAATCCAGCCAAAACCCTCCAAGACAACCTCTTGGAACCTCAAAGACCAAGGAAAGGTGAAAGACTAGGTGTTTGTGCGCAATAGTAAGACACAAAGCACCTAGAACACACACAAAGGAGATATAGAGATAGGATATGAATGGAACCCAAACCCTAAAACCAGAGCTTGCTCTGAGTTATTTTTTCTCCCAAAAGCCAACCCTAAAGCCAAGGGGGGGAGGCCTCTTTTTATAGAAGAGGCAAACTTGTAATGCTTACAAGTTAAGCAACCAAGAGGGGCATCCCTCCATACACGTGTATGGAGGGGAAGCCAAAGCCATACAGCTATCTGGAAATATCTCCAAAAGCAGCTGAACAGTAGTCGGCAGGGCAAAATTGTCATTTTGACAAAATTGACTGCCGGCCGGCACAATATAGTGCCGATGGAAACAACAACCAGCCGGTGGCCTCTAGCCACTGCCGGTGGTGTGTGGGGATGCCTCAAAAGGCACTCCCTGCCCATCCAAGGCAGAACACAAGTGTTTGGTGCAAAACCAGACACAAAACGGTCGAGTTCGGAGATCCTGAGGCAAGGCGCGTAGCCGAGGACTCCGGGAACTCCAAACGAACACAAACATGGATAATCACCGAGTGTTCAAACGGTGACGTCCAAGTCTTGAGGACGGTCAAAAATGGGGTGTCTACAGTTGCCCCTCTTTGACAGAACTCAGGAGTCATAACAAATGACGGGAGTGAATGTCAAAGCCCAGAGACGACCCATTTTTGACAAGGCCGAAGACTTGGACAAACATGCAAGACAAACAAGGTATGCGCCCGAAGGCAGGGGCAAAATGCAAGACAAATGCAAGAAGCCGAGCATAACTTATGATCATGCAAAGAAAGCTGTAACGAAGCATGCATGCAACAGTTTAAGCGAGATACGCCGAACTACACTACAATGCAGAAAGGGTGTAAGAGAATTATGCAATCCTCAATACGTCTCACTCGGGAGATACAATACCTGTGCGGCTCGTCTGGTTGCACCGGCCTCGAATGAACCGTACATACAATATCATGCCTGCAAAGAAAGCAAACTTAGCAGGTACAATATTGTTAGCAACGTGCATGTCATGCAAAATGAATGCAATATGAGATACAATATATACAAAACAATGTATAAACAATGCAAATGCTATGCAATACCATTGAAACTATGCAAACTAAATGCGGGGCAATTGAATCATGACTCAATCATGAGCGGTTCAAAACCACACAAATGTCAAATAGATTGATAGAGGTAACAAGTCCGTCTACCATAGAACGATGTCTGAACTATGAGTGATGCAGACGGACACAAGAACAAGTATTGGGTGGAATGACATAAGTGGGGTAACGACCCGCTGAGGAAAGAACAATGATCCTAATGCCGGATGCAACAATTACACTACAATGTAATAGAAATGGATAAATGATACAATGGATATGGCACGTGGGCCAAACCAAGTCTTGCCTAGGAAAGGCATGTATACGTACAAGCCATGTCTAACACAGGAAAGGTGCCGCAACCCTCAAACCAACATACCAACGTGGAATAGGCGCGTACACATGCAGAACTGTGCTTCAACGTGAAAAGTATGAGCACATACCAGACCAAGCTCAACAAGGAAAGGCGCAAGCCATGGATGGAAGGCGATGCAGTGGATCCATGCAACTAAAATGCAATATGCAATGGAATGGATATTTACAATGGATAAATGATGCAAGTGACGCGATCTGCTAGGGAAAATGCAATGGGATGCATATGCAATGGATAAGTGAAGGCGAAACATGCGCATCGACGCAAGTGAAGAATGCACGACAGTGCGGGTGGAAGCGAAACGTGCGCGTCAACGCACGTGAAGAATGCACGACAGTGCGGGTGGAAGCGGAACGTGCGCGTCAACGCATGTGAAGAATGCACGACAGTGCGGGTGGATAATGCGGTGAGTGCATGCGAACTATAATGCAATCTAGATGGGTGTTTACAAAAAATAAATGCATGATATGCACTGTGTTACAATGGAATGCATGACACATGCATGTGTTGTGTTTTTTTGAAATGCATGACATATGCAGTATATACAAATGATGCAGGACATGTGTATGTGAAGGTTTCACACCCTCCAAGGATTTAAGGTCTCCTAGACCGTGCGTGTTTAAGGTCTCGCCAGACCCGGTTTGGGGCAATGCATGAATTGAGATGCGGTGCGCAAGACAGCGAGGTGCGCGAAATAGCGCGATGAAATGCATGCCAAATGCAATGAGGTGCATCTTAATGCACCGAAGGTCTTGCGCCTCCTGAGGATTTAGGGTCTCCTAGACCGTGCGTGTTTAAGGTCTCGCCAGACCGTGCATGTTTAAGGTCTCGCCAGACCCGGTTTGGGGCAAAAAGATGCGCAAAATAGCGTGATGAAGTACCAAAATGGGATGCAAGATGAGGCACGCATACCTCATGGATGCAAAATGCAAAATGAAATGCAAATGAAATGCAAAGTGAGGCACGCGTGCCTCAAGATGCAAAATGCAAAATGAACACGAGGCACGCATACCTCATGATGCAAAACGCAGAATGAACATGAGGCACGCATACCTCATTAGACGGAAAATGAAATGCAAAACGAAGCACACGTACCTCGAGATGCGATGAAATGCAAAACGAAATGCAAAATGAAGCACGCGTACCTCGAGATGTAATGAGATGCAAAATGAAATGCAAAACGAGGCACGCGTACCTCGAGATGCAATGAAATGTAAAATGAAATGCAAAACGAGGCACGCGTACCTCGAGATGCAATGAAATGTAAAATGAAATGCAAAACGAGGCACGCGTACCTCGAGATGCAATGAGATGTAAAATGAAATGCAAAACGAGGCACGCGTACCTCGAGATGCAATGAAATGTAAAATGAGGCACGCATACCTCATTTGAATGGAAAATGAAATACAAGTACGACACGCATGCCACACGAAAATGCAAACGGTGCAAGTCGCAAGGGACGTGCGAAACGGCGCGATGCGACGCGCCGGACAATGTGATGGATGCGTGCAACGCACAGGGGTGACTTTTGAACTTTATAAAAGACAAAAGGATACAAAAGGATACAATCTTTGCTTGGATCCGGGTGCCACGCACAGAAGACATGGTCCGAGGTCAAAACGGAGGTCGGTTGAGCATCGGGGATTCACTTTCTTGCACTTTCTTGAGCTATGAAGACCCAAAACTACTCATATGGCCTAAACAAGGCCTTGGGAACACCACCGGCTGGACTAGGTGGCCACCGGCTGGCCACCGGCTGCATAAAAGTTCCACCGGCACAATATTGTGCCGACCGGCACATAATAGTGCCGACCGGCCAAAAGTTGCTGATCGGGGACAGATTCGACTTTTCGCCTCGGGTCTTTTAAAATAGGGTTTCTAAACCCTATTTTCTTATTTCATCTCCGCCGAAAACAAGCTCTCTCTCTCTCTAGAGTCTCTTTCTCTCCTCACTTGCTCGTTTCTTTGCATTTTCGCGCCATTTTCGTCGTCCGATTCGCGAAGTTCATCGCGTTTCGCACATTTTCGACCGATCAAATCTTTGTCTCGGTGCATCCTTTGCCATTTCCCCTTTTTTGGGACTTGTTCCCCTCGATTTTCTCTTCATTTTGGTGCCTTTTCACATTCCGACCCTTCCGGTCATTTTTCACCCCCCCGGGGTTGACTTTTGGTTGACCCTTCACATTCCGAGCCTATTTTCATTCCTCGACCATTTTTC
>CM069910.1:26856252-26950693 GCA_036172215.1 Camellia granthamiana | reverse complement strand
AACAGGAAGAAATATATATGGTTTTGAAGCATCAGCCTTCTGCTTGATCGTTCTTTTCACCAAGCATGTTCTTTTCACCAAGCATCAGCCTTGTGCTTGATCAAGCAAAGAGACCTTGTCCCATACTCCCCATGTCCATTGCAATTACCAGTTGCGAACGCTGTCCAATATCTTCCAATGCTCTGACCATTAATCCATACTTGACCTTTTCCCATACTCCCCATGTCCAAAGCCAGAGGCTCGTCTCCGCCAGGTGCATTGAAATAAGCCTGCAGTGTTGGAAGACAAATTAAACTCGTAATGCCAATGAATCATTTCCCTGTACATACTGAAATTGAGTCTTTCTGAAATTTATTTTTAATACATCAAGTATAGGTGTCCTAATTGCATCCATACAACTCTAAAACCTACCAGAATTACCTATGACTTTATCTCTTATGTTTTCTCAACTCTAAAACCTTGTTTCTATGTCTTGGTAATTTATTCATTAGCTATAGGCCCAATTTAAAAAGGTTGCCACCAACTAACTTTATACGTTTGGAGCAAATTTTTATTGACTAACAAAAATGAAGATTTCTTTTATCAACTATATTAAGGAATGAACATACATTAATTTAAAAACAGTACCTAAATGCTGATGAAGCTTTGGATCAATAACTTGGGTAACTGACGCCAAATTATTAAGTTGTGTCTCCACTCCGAGCTCTCAGTGCATCTGAAATTTGCTCGCTTTAAAATTTCAAATAACAACACATGTCATAAGCAACTGGAAATTACAACACATGTCATTCAAATACAAACTACAATAGCTATAACTGATAGTATACATATTAAAATTTTTAGTATTGGAGCATTCCACCGATCTCTAGTATTGGATAAATCATGTCACATCTTTATTAACCCAATGCAGAAAAAAAAATCAATAAAGTTGATAGGTTCCTAACACAATTGAGAAAACAGGCCTCACAATTCAAAACCAGTAAATTAAATAAATGAGAGAGACAGAGAGAGAGAGAGAGAGAGAATCATCACATATTTAATCGTTAAAATCTCTAATACTAAAATTTGCCAAATAATATCAGATAGGGATATTATCCACTCAAGCTCGTTGCAATTCCCCTTCCTAATTCAACTTTCTAACTTTCATACCACCCCATGAGAAATTTATGTCTTTTCACTTCCTCATCTAGTTGTAATGATTAAATGATCCTTCAATTTTATGAAGAGTCCAGACTTTCAATTGCAGTAATTCTTTCCAACTCATCTAGTTGTAATGATTAAATTATCTTTTAATATTTTATGAAAAGTCCAAACTTTCAATTGCCGTAATTGCAGTCATATAACTTATATAACAGTATGCAAGTAGAAGATTGATATTGATATTGTTGTTTCAATCTATTCTTTAATACAACCAAGGTAGAATTACCAGCAGTGAGATAAATTGAACTAGAAAATCAAGAATCGTATACCATACAAATATATATGTATATATATATGACTTTAAGATTAAAAAACAAAAAACAAAAGACAGAGAGAAGGAGAAGGGGGCAATCTTAATTCCATAGCCTATTACATAACTATCCAGCCTGTATTGATTCAATTAAAATAGTGATCACAATTAAAATAGTATTTGGTAAAGAAAAAGGAAAAAGGAAATTATGAGACATGCACAGTACCAATAAAATACATGCAAACTAAGTAAAGAATTGGAGAGTTAAAGTGCAATATTCCACAAAATAACACCAAAACCGACATCCAACCTTAAAGAAGTTTCCCTTCCTCAACATGGTTTTCAAGCGCTACTTGCATGTCCAATGCATGACGAAGTTCCGTTAAAATTGGAAGCATGTCCCTGCCAATCACAACATTTGTTTCAGGGAATAAATAAACAATTTTATCAGATCACCCATTGACACTGTAAAGCATGATCAATTAACTGTAGAGAAGGTTCTAAGGCATTCAAAACAACCTAATTTGAGCAACATCATGTGCAACACTAATCATCAGGTTCTAAGGCTTAGAATACCAGCTGGTATGTAGCACGCCAGCTGGTTTGAATTGGTTTTTGGCCCTTCACCCCGGTACACCATTGGGATAAAAAATCACATGTGAACCAACCATTTTACAACACATTGACTTGAACTGGATAAATTATCAATTCCTTAGCAAACCGGGCCAATTCAACAACATAGCAATCTTTATTTATAAAAAGATTTAATGCTTTAGACCACTTAACTCAAGGGGCTGGCCATTCAAAAGCCCACCCATACTTGGTGTTATTCCATAGCCCATGGTTAAAATTAATTTGACCAACATGACCTGAGTCAATGCGTTCTGAGATGTATGCCATTGCATTCCTAACATATTTCATCAGATTATCCAAGAAGTACTTCAAATCCCTAATACATTTCTCTAACCATTTGACACTAAACCCTCCGCTTTAATTTATTTATTTATTTTTCATGGTCAATCATGATATTTATTCTTTATAACCTATCACATCAACAATACAAAAATCACAAAAAAGATGTACAAGACTTACATCATTTAATATGAGTTCTGCTAGACGAATCTGATATACCACTCCCAACCACAGTCTGCAAGACCAAAGGTGATGAAATTGTGGTAACTATTACATGTACACACATGAATATTTAATATGCATACAAACACCAGAAATTCAAAAAATAAAAATGACAATCAATTTTGCCATAGTGAGGAAAAAGAGATGAGCAGGGGGGAAAAGTGAATCACAAAATTGAATAAAAACATGATTTTTTTTGGTGCACATAAATGTCTTTCCCTAATTTACCTCCAATAACATTTCAGCATTCATTTTAATTTAATTTTAACCAAAACATATAGGCTTCTTCATAGTTTAATGTTAACCACTCAATCCAGCAGCATAAAAATCAACATTAAAAATATAATAACCAAAAATTGAAAACAAGGAATCAGTTTCAACCTTTAGTATTAAAGGAAGTGTAGACAGCTCAACTGCAGGCAACTCTCTCAACTCACTATTGACGCTATGATAAGTCTCATCTGCAGAAGTAGCAACACCTTAGTAGCAACACGCTATGAAATTTCAGAACACCTTAGTAACTCAACTGAAAGTACATGAAGGAATTGACCATTGAAGATCTGCCATAGAAAAACATATAAGCTCTTTGTTGACAAAATCACTGTACTTGATGAGCTTCTCCTTCTTATCAAGGTAAGTGCCAGGCTGCAAATCACATGGACAAAGAAAGTGTTATTAGAAAAAGAACAATTACAGAACACCTTAGTTCATTGCCTCGCAAAATTACCCTCACAAAAGGAGTAAACAGCTTTTCTTTTTTAAAATTTATAATAATAATAGTAATAAAGATTTCAAAATAATAGAACAAACCTTTCTTCAGGAACTCCTATGAAAGTTCACATTTCTTCAGGAACAAACCTTTCTTTTTTATGTAGTTGCTATGTTACACAAGATCTAGCATAATCAATGGGTTTATTGCAGTGTATATGTAAGCATAATATAATAAGATACATTTACACCACTGCCTTCCCGTCATGAAATCTTAATGCAAATGGTATACAAATAGAACCCATCAACTGATAAGAAGATTAAGGTACATCTTGAGAACCCAACAAAATCCCCTGCTTTTATTTGAACATTTCTAGAGCTCACAAGTCTCATAATGAATAGCTGATAGTAGATTTAAAAATATAGTTAAGGTGTGTTGTATGGATCAGAAAGTATTCATATTAGCTACTAATCTTTTCATCTGTATCTTTTTCAGGCAGCCTATCCAGTAGATGTTTCTGAAGTGCAAGATACAAAATTCAGGCAGCCTAGCATCTTATTATGATTTTAATTGTTTCTTATTATGAGTTTTAGACTTTCTTAATTTATTGGGTACTTGAATAAGGTCTATAGATCAATGATATAAATGCACAAACATAGATCATATTAGGATTAACTACACTCAATGGTACATAAAAGTATGTGCTTTGTTAACAGGCATGTCACTACAAGAACGAAAAACAATGAGATTGAAATTAGGATAGGGCCACCAATGAGTCCATATCCAGGAAAATCCATTGCCAACAATGTATACTCAATTCAAAAAATTTAATGGGTATTCACAGCTACCATGTATGGCAATGAACAAGGAACCTTCACAGCTACCATGCAGGCTACTCTCAAATGTAGCTTTAACAACACTCATCTTCCCCTGCTGAGCCCATCTTGCAATCAATGCTGCATTTTCAAAACCCCCAACAACACTTGGTTTGATGACCTGACAAGAGTTATAAAATGAAACCAAATTAGGTTCATATTTCTGACTTTTTCCCCATTGAATATAATTCATGTCAAAAGATGAATAAATAATGATGGGGAAATTGTGACTGAAGAATTTTAACAGATGCAGCAGTTTGTGGGTTCTGATCGTGGTAATGGCTTTCATGTTTCACAGATAGAAAAGAAATGAAAGGCACACTATCGTAGGCATAACATGAGTTGAGATGAGTTCAATTACTAAAGTGTTTTATGCATCTTGTCCTGATTGAGGTATGCAAGAAAACCTCCAAAACAAAAATAGATGGATCTTTTAACGAATAGATGAAAACAAAAATAGATAAAAATTTCAACCACTCAAAAAGACATGCATGGCATTTTAACGAATATGATAACCAAACCAAATTAAGGCTTATGTCCCAGTCAAGTAGGGTCGGCTACATGGATCTTTTTTCACCACTGTGTCGTATTAAAGACTAGATGCTCAGTTGAATTTTTTTTTTTTTACTAAGACGTCCCATGTCTATTTAGGTCTTCCCCTTCTCATAACATTTACATTTATAGTGATTATATCACTCTTCCTTACAATTGAATCCATAGGTCTTTGTTATACATGACTAAATCATCTTAGCATCTTCTCTCTCAACTTATCTTCAACTGATATTACTCCTACCATTTCGCGCATATATTCATTTCTAATCCTATCTTTCACACATCCATCAGTAATCAATTTAAAGAAGATGATGACAAGGTAAAATTTTATTAAATTTGGATGATCAGATAAGGCAACGGCAACATTCACCAATCAGCATCATGGCAGAATTTGTGCATTGACAGACACATTTGAAACTACTGCATTTCCTTATCTTGGAAAAGTAAGAATTAATTTTTCAGTCAGCCCAACTAGCATGTGGATGCCAAAGCTTAGCTTATGCCCACGTAGCATATGCATCATTTTGGTACTATTTTCAGATTGTCTACACCAAAACCAAAATAAAACCATCAAAACAGTCATCAAAAGAAGGTTGGTGTTACATACATCAATTATAGTTATACGAGCATCTGAAAGCAGAAGAGGTCCAACTGAAGCATCATCTGTTGTTAAAGTCAACCTTGATGCTAAGTCATCTTTTGAGAGGGTTTCAACCTGCATGATATTTGAACAGTGCAATGTAAGAATAACATAAAGCAACTTCTTCCGTTTGGTGAATAGACTCTGCAGTTGACAGGATGTGAAATGAAGATGGCAAGTCATAAATGCAATGGCTCATTTAGCCCCCTTCTAAGTCAAGTGTTCTCTAAGACGGAAAGCTCTGATCTATACAAGGGGGGGAAAATGAAAATCAATTAAAATATGAGAAGCATTTAAAGAACAAATACACAGCTAACTGAGTTTTGATCTATGCATACTACTGCATTAAGCTAACACCTAAAAGAAAAGTTATTTGAAAACCATTAAAAACATGAGAATGATTAAAAGCATCTTTCAAGGAAAGGAGTATTCATATTCACTCAATGTAGCTAACACCTTATTTGGGGATCCTCTTAAAGCAAAGTTAGATTGACATTTTTCATGTAATAATAAAAATTCGTGCAATGAGGAGAAGAAGAAATTATACTTGGAACAAAAAATTCCTCACATACTTTCAAACAAGGAACAATAATTTCCTTAGCATTATCTTTTACTTTTCCCTTTACCAAATTCATGAACCAAACGGATCATAAAAGAATTTTAATTTGAATACACACTTTTTTGTGGAATTACAAGAGGGTGGAGTATAACTAAAAGAGAGGTTGATGGTAAGTTTAAAATAGTGAGAATAACTACTCATACAATGCAAAGAGAAGTGGCAACTTTAAAAGAAAATCATTTAAATGGAAAAGAAATTATTGGACATTGTTAAATTAAAGTGAGTGGTTCATGACACTGTTCTATGAAGGTAGACTCATATTCCAAAATCTGCTATTCAAAAAATATGGAAAAACAAGAGACCTATGCAACCTGAAAGGCAATGCCATATAAACAGATTTCCAAATGGGAGTGAGATCAAAATCATTTTACCATCAATTTCACAATCAAACAATTGATGTGAATGTGACCGTCCTGATGCTGTCAATCAATTTAATTGTTAGGCTGCAAAAGCCACCAATTTATACTGAGGCATAAATAAATACATCCATATAGTTTATTTATTTATATATATTTTTCACTGATTCTATTCTAGTCCCAATAATTATAATTTGAACACGAAAAAAAAACCTCACAACTTTGAGTCAGTTTTAATGTTGACCTACATCCAAGTTAATTAGTAAAAAGATGACCCCAAAAGGAATGTATCATGCACATTAAGGGCAAAATGAGCACTACTTTTGCCTTGGACCCACCAAATCCAAATGGGTTATCCATTTTCTAAATGAATAAACCCATCATCCTCTTCCCTCACCAACCAAACACAACCTAAAGAAAACAATTTTAAAATATTACAAATAAAGCAAGAGAAAAAAAGAAGTGGGAATTCTCAAGGCAAAAGAACTAGTAGGAAACTAGCCTTTAAAAGAAAAACAGAAAAGAAAAATGAAAATAAATAAAGCAACCTAAATTGCGTTTTAGACTAACAGCAGAAACACCAACCACTGAGGAATTCTCTCAAGGCTTCCACAATTTCATCGTGCAGTCTTCGCTATATGTAGCGACAAGGTTTCTGTGGGAGTGATGTGTGATACCAATTACATCCTTCTCATGGACCTGCCAAACTATTAAGAAATAATAAGAGCACTTTCAAGCCAGATATATCTCAACATCATATACTCGTATACCACTTAAAAGCTTGTGTTTGGTATGTAAAGCAATCTACAATTCATATACTCGTCATATACTCGTATAGGGGACAATCAGACCAACATAATCATTTCTATTAATAATCTCCTCATGCAAAGCAATCTACATAGCCTACTTCAGTTAAAAGCACCATAAGGCCTTAGATCAAAAAACTATATGTAGATTGTTCAATGCATTAACTACTCAATTTAGATACCAAAATTTTATGTCTATACAAAGCCTATGAAGAGGGAGTTCAATACCTGTTCAATGATAGCAAAATAATGTGAATTAGCCTGCAAAAAGTTAAAACAAATTTAGTAAGTCAAGCTTGTTCAATATACAATTGCCCAACAATTCTGAGAGAACAAATGAAAGATCAGTTCCTTTAGCCCTTGGCATAAGTCTAAAGATTATGTAAATAACTTCATTCAATCTTAGTACTATGATTTTCTCATGTATAATTCCAGTCAGAGACAAAGACATTGAATAAAGTTTTCATAAATTGCAGTCAGAGCACTAGGAGTTAGTACATCAGAGAAAGAATATAGCACAATAGTGGCAATTTTTTAGTGCCCCACAAGCATGGCAATGCACATTCTCTGATTGATTTGAAGATGGTGATGAATTAGCTTGCACAAAACAATAGCCAATAGAACTGCATTTCATGAATTTGCATTCAAACCCACACCCTAAATAAATTTATAAGGAAGCTCAGAGGTGAAACACGCAAGTTCAAACTATCCACATGTTTGCGGATTTTACCTCATCATTCATCACCCACCCACCTCCAACAATTTCTAACTGTGCATTCTTCACTAGATTGATGAAAGATTCTTTTTTGTTTCTGAGGCATCCTTCCACCATCTCTCCAAATAAGACATCTCCTCCCATATAAATTTGCGGCGAGGATCCTACAAATCCAAGTTCAAAGAATGTTAATTAGTATAGCATTCAACATTAATAACTTTTTGCCATAGACTTGGCAAAGATAATATCAATAAACTAGCAATCCAACCCAATTAAGTTCAAGGCAATTGACACACACCATAATTGAGAGAGAGAGAGAGAGAGAGAGAGAGAGAAAACCTGTTAGTGAGCGTTTCACTTCTTAGGTTCATTAGTAGTTTTCAAAGCCAACAAGTACGCATATTTTCTCATCCAATAAACTAAATGCTTGAGTCCCCAAAAAATCATTTGTTAAACCACTAGATTGAACATTCTTGAGAGAGAGAGCATTTGGTAACGGAAACCTGCTAGTGAGCCTCTCACTTTTTAGTTCCATTAGTAGTTTTCAAAGCCAACAAGTTTGCATATATTTTCTCATCCAATAAACTAAATGCCTGAGTATCTAAAAAATCATTTGTGAAATTACTCTACTATATATTACAAACTTTTTTTTCATCACTTACATCCAATTCACTTGGTCCAATAATTGATGAAATATATAATTTGTCAAAATTCAACCAAAAATGTGAATTTGTGTGGAAGTATCTTATTCCGTAATGAAGACCATTAGATTCTTTTGCATGAAGTATAATTTTTTTCTCAGTAAGTTTACCGGAACTATAGTTAAGCTAGATCAAAAGCAGAATCATTGTTCATCAATAATCAAGATCAGTAAAACCCAACAAAATTAAGATCAAGCAACTACTGCTAACTAATTAAACTCTCAGTTCACAAACAAAACCCAACTGAATTCAGATCAATAAAGAACATTTCAAACCCAAAATTAAACCCAGATCACCTTTGAAATCAGTAAAACCCAACAAAATTAAGATCAAGCAACTAGTACTAACTAATTAAACTCAGTTTACAAACAGAACCCAACTGAATTCAGATCAAGGAACAACATTTCAAACCCCAAAATTAAACCCAGATCACCTTCGAAAGAGCCTTGACGATGGTATCAAGAATATGCCTCGACTGTCGATCATGATACTCCTCAACAGTGAGCTTCCAACCTGGGTCATTATGCGAATGAGGGACCACAAAAACCTTCAAGGTCTCCAAATCCCACTCGTTCCCTTCGTATCTCACCCTCCAACCCTGCTTCCACGGCCCAGAAATGAGGAGTCCATTAGACAGAGGGCGATGTCGATGGCGATGCGCGACGGACGTGAGCAATGGTGGTAAGGGACTTCGGTGAGCTAGAGAGAGTGGGCACCGATTGAGAGAGAGAACATAGAAAGAGGGAGGGGCGGGCCAACATAGAGAGAGACACAGATTAGGGCTTTTTCTAGATAGAGACAAGGGAGATCAAGCTTTAATTTTTTTTTCTGAAATTCAATTCCCGCGCCCACGTTTTAAATTTCCCCCCAAACTTTTGGCGACCAAAAGATCAAATTAGTCGCAAAAACAGGTTCTTTCGCCGACAAAAATTTTTAGTCACCAAATCTCAATCAACGGTGACAAAAATATTAGTCGCTAAAAGTACTAATTTGGCGACTAATTTTTTTTGGTTGCTGAAAATAAGTTTTTCGCGACCAAATTTTTAGTCGCCAAAAAATATGTGACCTTCCGCGACCAAATTTGTAGTTAGTCGGCAAAAGTATACCACTTTCTGCGACCAACTCATTTTTTGGTCGCCAAAATATAACCTTCTGCGACCAATAATATTTGGTCGCCAAAAATAATGATCATTCGCGACTAATTAATATTTGGTCGCCAAATGTTATTTTTTTGCGACCAAAATTTTTTTGGTCGGCGAAAGTGGTCGGCAAATGTGTGAATTCTTGTAGTGTTTGCTGCAAACCATTTTTCACTTTTCCAAGGATTTAAAAAATAATGCGGAAACATTTTTACAAATATATATATATATATATATGTATTTTTGTATTTGTTGATGTTATAAAAAGTTACACATCAACTACTCAACTCCTAATACCTCAACTAGCTGGAAAAATAAATAAATAAAATCCAGGGGGTTGGCCTGGCCTAAGGTCTACTCCCTTCAAGATGTCAAATTCGAAATCCCTTAAATGCAAATAATTTTTTAAGGCAAATTCATATGGAATTTTGTCTCGGTTTTAATTAGACTTCCACTAGTAGATAGTGGGATTGGTCTCAAATTACTCGATCTGGTGGGCAAAGTTATCAAAAAATTAGTTGATTTAAAAATTTAAAAAAGTCAGAAGAGAAAAGAAAAGAAAATAGAAGAATTTAACAAATTATTTTATAAAAAATAGTTTGTAAGTAAATTTAACATCCAAACATAACAGATAAGATTCATAGACCAGTTAAATTTACCTGTGACACAAGTGGTGGAATGCTCAAGCAATTCCCTTGCAGCCACTTGAAAAGCTAAAAAAATGATAAAAATCAAGAGAAAGTTACAAAAAAACGACCAACTTCCTCGAATCCATTTTTTTTTTAATTGATTCACAATGGTGTTTAACGCCCCCATTTATGACCCCCAAGTGTAGCTGCCTTTCATTTTCCATCAATTCAACGCGTTTCAGTGCAACGAAAATCAATTTTTTGAACTATAGGGTGCGTTTTGGCCACAAGCTACCAACTCGGCACGCGTTGACGTGGACTTGGGCTTATCAGTGCAGAAAAAAGTCCCAAAAAAATTTAATTCCGTCACAAGAGAGGGACATCATAAGCTAAATGCCTAATGCTACAAGTCTTGGGACTACTACCACTTTGAGCTGAATTTCAATAATGGAAGAAAGAAGAAGAAGATGACAAAATGCTTCGAGGCATGTTAGGTCCATTGTAACATTCACATTTATCAATTATATCTCAAGATTATCACATTACAAAATTTTCGATAATCTAATAATTATGAGTATTTTAAACCAGGAATGGAGAGATTAGAGAATACTTTACCGTCTCACACCATCTATGTTACACTTCAGCACTTGCACTTCAAATCTCATTTGACGACTTCGGATTTTCACCTTTGAACTAAATTATGCTTCAATGAAACAATTCTGATTTCAAACCAAAACAGAGAAAGCAGAGTTGCTGCATTTATGTGATTCATAAGATATTCATGAACCCACAGCAGTTCAGCTTGAAGGGGGGGAATGATGGAGATTAGTGTGGCTCCACCCACTTTATTATTGGGTAATTAAAATAATTGTAATTTTTATAGAAGTTCAAATCGAACTGCCTCGGGTACAAATAAAAATTGTAACACGACTCTCACTTTTTGAACTGTTGCCATTAAAATGCAAATTTCCCTTAATTAAAAAAAAATTATAAAATGAAAAAAAAATTTAAAAAGTGAAGAAAAAAAATTCCTTGAGTAAAGACCATTTGCAGAATTGATTTTAATAGATTTATAAATTTATCCCTTTTTATCTAAATATTGAGGAAATTATACACTGGGATAACTCCTCTCAAAGCATAAGATAAAAAGTAAAGAATCAACATAGTTCAAACATACAATCATCACATATTACAAAATTACACATTTTTAATTATTCAAATTTAAAATTTACTTTGCCCAAGGTTGATTGTTGCTGCTTAGCACCCAGTGATCGCCAGCCTTTTTTCAAGCACTTGAGATGCAGCACTCATGGTAGGTCGCGATTGTGGATCATCGCATAAGCACCACAGTGCTAGCTTCACAATGGAATTCAGTTCATCTTCAATTTTTTGATTAGAAGGAGGCGAGAGACGACGATCTAACACATCTTCAAGTTCTATTCTTTGATCAACCAATGATTTTAGGCTTGAAATAAGTTCCCCTGGATGTGGTCCCATCAAAACTTCAATTGCCAAAACCCCAAAGCTATACACATCACATTTTTCTGTCACTGCCATTGTGTATGCCAACTCTGCAATAAAAAAAAAAAAAAAAACAAATAAAATGGTTAAATTTCACTGATAAAAGGAACTGATGTCATTTTTATGAATTTATTGAAGTTACCTGGCGCAATATATCCATATGTGCCTGCAACCGAGGTCCAATGTGAGGAATTAGGCTTCAAAAACCTTGCAGTGCCAAAATCTGAGACGTGAGCCTCCAATTCCAAGTTCAACAAAACATTCTTGCTCGATATGTCACGATGAATTATTGGAGGCATGCAACTATGATGCATGTAACTCAAAGCATGAGCCACACTTCTAATAACTTCCACCCTCTTGAACCAATCTAACTCCTTTGCCTCCTTATCACTGCTCAACAAATTTGCCAAGCTTCCTCTTTCCAGGAACTCATAAACCAAAAATGTGTGCCTTTCATGAGAACAATAGCCATAGAGTTTCACAATGTTCCGGTGCCTTATTTCTGTTAACGTCGCTATCTCATTCATGAAGCTCTTGCGATCCTCAATCTCAGTGGTTTCGGTTGTGGTGCTAAGCTTCTTCACCGCGACAACTTGGCCACTTGGTAGCTTAGCTTTGTAAACTCTTGCTGACCCTCCCACCCCAATGCAGTACTCATCATTGAAATCTTCGGTGGCTTTGATAATGTCCTCATACACTAGTCTCCCATCAAAATTCCAAATTAAAAAGAGATTTTCATTCCTCGGTTGGGACTTGTATTCCTGCACACTCCCTTGGCGTCCTCTGCGGTAAAGTGCAATGATCCCAACAACCGCGAATACGAGCGATAGTAAGGAAATGGAAGAGGTGACGATAATAACAACCATGCGAGAGTGTTCACTTTTTTGGCTACTATTTTTGGGAGATAATGATGTGTTACATGCCCTCAATCCTTGGATTTCACCACATAACTCTTTGTTATTAGCAAAAGATTTCGGAGAAGAATTAAAGGCCTTGGTATTAGGAAGAGGACCCTCAAGATCATTGTAGGACAAGTCAATGAACGACAAGCTAACCATGTCAACTAGAGAATTGGGTATGGAGCCAGAGAGATTGTTGTGGGAGAGATTCAAATTTTCAAGATTTACAAGCTTTCCAAACTCGGACAATATCTCTCCAGTGAGTGAATTGTAACTCAAATCAAGCAAAGTTTGTAAGGCTACAAGATAACCAATCTGGTTTGGGATTGAACCATTCAAGCCATTCTTGCTCAAACTCATCAACTGTAGTTTTACGCAATTCCCAATTTGATTTGGAATTGGACCACTTAGCATGTTCAGTGATAGATCTAGATATTGCAAATTGGACAATGCTCCAATTTGTGAAGGTATTTGACCGGAAAGTTTGTTAGCGTTTAATCTTAAGTCGATTAATTCAGTCAAATTCCCAAGTTGTGCCGGTATTTCCCCAGAAAGTTGATTAGAAGAAAGGTCAAGAACACCCAATTGGTTCAACGGAACGATTTCCTCAGGGACTTTCCCAACAATCATATTCCCAGCAATTCTCAGCAGTGTCAGATGCCTGGATTCTCCCCATTGCGGTGAGAGCCTACCTTGTAGCCGGTTATAGCTCATATCGATGTAATTAAGGCTTGGATATACACCAAAATCTTGGTCTAGAATACCGGTTAGTTGATTATATTCAAGTCGAACTCTAAACAAGGTTGTGCAATTTCTTAGACTTATTGGAATAGGACCACTAAACTTGTTATAGGAAGCTGTGAAATTCACAAGCTTCCCATTTCGACACACTTGTTGAGGCAAGTGACCAGTGAAGTTGTTCTCGGCTATATGAAGGGTTGTCAAAGCTGATGAGTTTCCTATTCCTTGAGGAACCGAACCAAATAACCGGTTTTTAAACAGGCGAAGATCGGTTAACTTAGTCAAGGTACCAATATTCCAGGGAATTTCACCAGAAAGTTGATTTTCTGTCATGCGCAAAACGGTTAGCTCACTCAAATTACCCAAAGAACTAGGAATTGTACCAAAGAAATGACTCCCATCTAAAGCAATAAAAGTCAAATTTTTACAATTCCCTAATTCTAACGGAATATAACCACTCATGTTAGTGTCTTGGATTAGTAGCCTCTGGAGGCTAAAAAGCCCGGTTTTCGCCCCTTTTGTTTCATTAGGAAACAAGTGCGAATCGAGCTCACCACTGATCATGTTTCGTGACAAGTCTAGCTCGACAACCATGGAAAGGTTGGCAACAGAAAGTGGGAAAATGCCAGTGAAAGCATTTGTAGAGAGATCAAGGAATTGGAGGTTTGTGAGGAGGCCTATGGTGATTGGTATGGTGCCAGTGAGTTGGTTTACTTTGAGATCGAGGCGAAGAAGTTGAGGGAAAGAAGAGAAGTCTAAGCGTTCAAGCGTACCTTTTAGGCCGGTGTAAGCGAGGTTTAGTCCAATCACATCTCCGGCATTGTTGCAGGCTATTCCAAGCCATTTGCAGTGGCTTGAGCTTGAGAGGTTGGTTTTAATGGCCCATGAGGTGAGAATTGATTGGTTGGCTATGCTTTGTTTCCATTTGAGAAGTGCCTCAGCTTGTGAGTTTGGTGATGGTTGAGCATTGCAAAAAGGTAGCAAAACTAGTAAAGAAACTAGCAAAAAGGTAGCAAAAAGGCTGAGATGTTTTACTTGCTTGGTCATTGCTGTGGAGTGGAGGTTTGGTTTGCTCTGAGGTGTTTTTTTGATTTTCTGAAACACATGCTTTTGTGTTGGAACTTAAAAAGCAAATCTCATCTCATTTATGGGTAGGACAAACCGAATAGAAATATTACTGCATATTCACTAATATTTTACACATTTTTTTATATATTTGTTAATTTTTTCTCAATAATTGATGATCAATGTTAGTCAACTTGAATTTTCGATGGCGAGGTATATATCGGTTCAACCAAAAAAATATTACTTATTAATACGGCTTATTTTTAACTTGATATATTATTTAATAATAAACAACAGGTAACATAATAACTTCTAGATGTATTAGTTACAAAATTAAATAAATAAGGGAAAATTATCATTAATTGGAAATTTTATAAAATTATTACAAATTCATTGAAAGACTTATGATTTGAATTATTAATATTTATAAAATTTACTACTTATTTATAATTATTTTTTAAGACTTGTACTGATCTTAAATTTTCTCAATAACTACACTTGAGCAATAGAGCTCTTTGGCGATTTGTATCAATAAAATTCTCATCTTGTACGTTTATTTATATCAATTTTCTCATCTTGTATGTTGATTTGTATCAATAAAATTCTTTTCGCTATCCAAAACAAAACAAAAAAAATTGGTGCAATTTATTATAAAAAATTAAAAATGGATAATCATAAAGAGAAATTCAAAATATTTTTCTCTAAACTTTTAAATAATCAATTTATTACAAAGGAAAAAAAATAAAGGACCGAGTTTGACTTTTATTTATTTATTTATTTTTGTGTTTTTAATCGGCGAGTGTTAATTGTTCTAATCAAGCGATCCTATCGACACTAACAGGAGAGAAAAAGACTTCAAAAAATCTCCTTTCCTGGATAGGAATTTCAATGATGTAATCAATGACCACGTAATACTCTGGAACTATTGTATAATTTTCTCTAATTTAGATTTAATTCATAGATTTTGGGTGGTGAATATAATTTACTCAATATTTTTCTATCAATTTTTTTGTTTTTTTTGGTACATCAGAAAGGAATCTATCTATCAATATCATTGTTCTAATCAGAGGCCGTGAACTATAATCTACAAGGGACTGGCTTGTTTCTAATTGAAGTTTCAACTGTACCAGATAGTTGAGATTTCTGACAAGAAAGAGTCATTAAATGAAAAATTCTGACCTGAAAGAACTATTAAACAGAAGACTCTTGACTCTTATCGCTTAGTTAAAAATTTTCAACGGTAAGAGTCTTTCGTTTAATGATTATTTTCGATCAGAGATTTCAACTGTATAATTTAATTCAATTTTCAATTTGAGACAAGCCAAATCCAATCTACAAACTATCTTCATAGATTGTCAAGTTATTATTTACGACTCAAAAATATGAGATGGCCTTTTAGAATTTAGAGAGATGAAGTTGGCAAGGTCCAAGCATGGGTTAAAATGTAATACTGTGAATAAATTTAGAATTATTTTAAAGGGTTGCTAAATACTCCTATTTTTTTTTTTTTTCTTTTGGACCCCTACTTCTTGTATTTTTTTTTATTACGATTTTGTCCCAACACTAATTTTCATTTTTGATCTCATCTCTATCTTTCCAACCCCACCTCCACCTCCACCTCCACCTCCACCTCTATTTTACTCCAGCTGGCAGCCTCCCGCCATCACTAGATCCCATCCGCTCCACCTCGCTACCGCCTCCTCCTTCTCTTCTTCGTCTTCTTCTTCAGCCACTCCCAACGCCACCAACCTCACAATATCGTTTCGACCACCACCACCTTTGTAGGCCTTCATCGTCGCCACTACGAGAGATAGAGAGGGAGAGAGAAAAAAAAAAGTAGCAATCACCACTTCGATTCCTTCGATAATCGCAGCCACTGTCGTGATCTTAGCCGCAAATCTGGGGGAAAAAAAAAATGAAGGGAGTTGCAGTGGTCAGAGGTTGTGGAAAAGTGGCCGCCGGTGGAAGAGGTGCTAGAAGGCCGCTGGAGGAGTGGAATTGTTGGTCACTGCCTTCGCCTCCTTCTCTTCTTCTTCTTCTTCTTTTTCTTCTTCTCCCCATCGCGACCCAGATCATAACCCACCGCCGCTATCACCGCCTAAAGCCGCTACTGTTGTCATCACCGATTTCTAAAAACCCTAGGTCTAGGCTGTGAAATAGTGAAAAGGGCCTACGAATTGGCCACTGGAGATAGCGGCGGTGGTTGCCAAAGTTAATGGGGATGAGATTATGATTAGTCACAGAGTGGTTGGCCTAGTAGGTGACGATTGGGGCCTGAAGGTTTGCTCCCTCCCAGGTCTTAGGTTTGAATCCCCTAGCCAGCAAATACATACCTTGGGACCACGGACAGCAGGGCGTAAGTCCTGTTTCAGAAGGCTTATTCGGGCTGTAGGAACTTAGTCTGGTGCACATAAGCTGGCCCAAAATACTCTACATAACAAAAAAGAGATTAGGGTTAGAGGCTAGGGTTTGGGGTTAAGGGTATAGTTGGTATTAAGGTGGGAGCTTAAAGAGAAAATGGAAATAATTTATTTTTTGGGTATGAATTCAAAAGGTAAGGCCAAAAAAAAAAAAATAAGGGCAAATACAGGGTCGGCCCTGGGCTAAGGCCAGTGAGGCCTATGCCTAGGGCCCCAAAAATTAGGCCCAAAAAAAGGCCCCCCAAATTCATTATCTTGTACTATATCAAAAATTCAAAATGGCCCAATTTTGTTTAATTAATTTAGGCCATTTTAAAATGCCTCCAAAGTTTTATTTGGCCCAATTGATAAAAGGCCCAATTAAAAAACATTTATAAGTGTTAGTTGTTAACCAATTAAAAAAAATAAAATATAAAATATATGTATATGTGTGTGGGGCCTAATTTTTTTTCCTTCTCTTTTTATGGCCCAATTATGTGTTTTTTAGTGGTTTTTTAAAATATTTTATACAATTTTATTTATTCATTTTGTAGATACATCTAATTTAGATACACTTAAAAATTATAATATTTGTACTTTTTTTTATAAAAAAACAAAAAACAAAAAACAAAAAAAGTTGCCAAATACAAAAAATATTAAAAAATAATAATAATTGCAAACTCTGATAATTATTTTTGAAAATTCTAAATCAAACAGGATGATTTTTATTTTAATTTTTTATGAATATATAGGCCACCGAAAACTCAGGGCCTGGACAAATAACAGTCCTCTTATTTTAAATTTGATAGATTAATTGGACACGAGCCCATCACAATTCATCAACTCGTAACAATGATGATGATGCGCATGGAATTTTAGTTGATTTCTATTATTTACTCTTTTGAATTTACGTTCTTAGAAATATATTTTAAGTGGAGCTTGTTTGGCAACTTGTCTTACATTAAATAATATTTTAACCAGGTAATTAATGTCTAGATTTTAATGTCTATCTAACTATCCATTATCATGTTGAGTTAAGAATGGACTGTCCTTTATTTTTATTATTATTTTTTATTTTTAGATGTAATTCAAACTTTCAAAAGGCTATTGGGGCAAGTGTGTTTACAATTGGGAAATCCACAGTCACAACAAAATTGGGTACAGACTACAACGAAAATGATGGTTTGAAATTCATGACAACAGTAAGCAATGAAGAAGTCCAAATTGCGGATACGATGTACCTGGATGGGAGTGAAGAGGCTTAGTCCTTGTTTGTTATTTCCGTTGTATCAAAAAGAAAAAGTCCAAATTGTATTCTATTTTATTTTTTTCTTCTTTTTTATGTATTTATTATTATGTGATTGAAATCTTTGTTAGACTTTCGGGGTTGGTTGAAATCAACATCATATGCATATTAATGAAAACCTCAACAAATTTTTGGTTTTCAACTTTGGTAAGTCAAGCTGCCTTAAATGGATTCTAAATGAAGTCTGAGATATAAGGGAATGGACCTTCTAGTAGAAATCTCACCAACAAATACATCTGTCATGACAGTTCATTGGATTAGTATACAAAGAACGGATTTTTATTTATTTTTTGGTCAACGAAATTGCACTAAAACATATAAGAGTTTTAGAGGCCAAATATTTTGGCATTTAAAAGTGAAAATTTTGTTACAAAAGACATTTATGTTGTATTTGGTTGAAAAATTTAAGAAGGGATTTGGAAAGTGGAATGAAAAAAGTAGGTGAAATGTGAATAAAACTTACCTATATTTCACCTTGTTTCACACATCTTTTCTCTTTCCCTTTCCAAATCTCTCCCCAATTCTCCCAACCAAACACAGCATTAGGGACCAATTTCTATCATCGTGAGGATAGTTGCTAAAATGTCGTTCAGAAAAGTCAAAAATAAGACTTTAGGAACAAAATAATTTGGTCTAAAAATGGTTTATTTTTTTAGACAAAAAATTTAGTCCCAAATAAAATAATAATTCATTACTAAAGTCTAATTTTCGTTGCTACAAATATAATAACGATATTTTTCACAATAAAAATATTTTAATCTCTAAAAAATAATTTTATTTCTAAATTTTAATCCTCAAAACTTTAATTTTTTGTAGTAGGGATTCTCTTGGATAATCCGTAACATTTGGTGGGCTCGTCGTTACAAAGAGTCATCATTCTGTCTAACCAAAAATATGCAATTTAACCCTAACCTGCTAGGCTTGTTAAGGAGTTTTATTTGACTAAAACTCATGCTACAAACAAAGTTTTAAGCTAGTACGAATAAGATTTTGATTGAGTTTACACCTAGGTGTTGAAGCTCGATCCAACTTTTAATAACTTGAACTATTGGCTTGTGAGTTATGGTCCATTGGCTTAGTCACTGAGCTTGACAAAAAAAAATAGGAGAAACTAAGGAGAGAAAAAAGATTAAAAAACAAAAAAGTCCAAAAGTAAGTTTGAATTTCAACCCATTGGACTTAGTCTGCAACCCACCCGCTGGCTTTGTTGCATAGGGCTTAGGCCTAACCAAACATATTTTGGCACTGGTCCTACTTGACCCAACTCATTAGAAGAAAAAATTGTTGTATCAGAAGGTCGCAGATGCTGAGTACACAAAATAAAGATGCACAAGAATAACAAAATAAATTCTAATTCACTCAAACAAATTCAAAATAAATATAAAAAATTCACAAACAAATATAAAGGGGAGGTAATTCCTCCTAACTCACAATTACTCTCAAATTCAAATATTTTCTATATCTAATACAACACATTAGCTTCTTACTTATAGGTTTCTGAGGAGGATGAGAGACAGAAGCGATGGCGCCAAAATCACCGTATTTCGAATGCTTTCAGGAAGCTTTATGGTGGCTTTTTGAAAAATATAGAAATCCCCTAGATATTAATTTGTGATTATGTATAAATTTTAATCAGTAAATAGCAATCCCAATCAAACAATCAAAAACAAATCATCACAACGATTTTACGTGGAAAAATCACAATTGGAGTGCCTCCAATTGTGATTAAAAAAAGCAGGCAAAAGCCACAAAACAATCCACTAAAAAGATATAAAGGAATTACACAAGTGTACTCTCAATTACCTAGCGAATCCACGCCCGAATTGAACCGACCCCAATGTATCTCTTCCACCACCGTTTTCACCTCGGAATTGTCATGCCCAACGTTGAATCCACAACGCCGATGTCGAATCACGACGATGAACCACTCCAGAATCCACCAAAACTTCAGGCCTGAATTCCCCAGAATCCACCGAAGAACAACTCTCTCTTTTGTATTGAATAAACAAACAATCCTTTGATGTATACTTCTTAAACCATGAGTTAAATACTCAATCAAATATCAAAGAAAACTAGCAAAATAGCCCCAGAAGAAAACCTTAGAATCTTCAAAGAAGATCTGGAAACCGTAACCCTAAAATCTGATTGAACCACATATTTATAGAAAACAGATCCGTGATCTTCGCTCGAGCGCAGGAATGGCCGCGAGAGCAGACTGACGCTCGAGGGCAGGAATGGCCGCGAGAGCGGACTGACGCTCGAGGGCAAGAAAGGCCGCTCCAGTGGAAAAATACAACTCTCAGTACCTTTGCAGGCGAGTGAAACTTCTGAAACCAAAGATTCTACGCTCGAGTGCACAAATGGCCACTCAAGTAGACAAGGAACTTCAACTGCATTTTTGCTTTTTGCTTCGGGGGCGCTACCTCTTGACCCCCCCAAGGTGCTGCCCCGGACCCGCCAAGGGGCACTATCCCCTGTAGGTTTTTATTCTTGGCAATCTCGTTTAACAAAACTCCTTTCAGTTGTAATTTTGTTCAACTTTTATTTCAGTGAGACTATAAGTTTTTAGATGTGAATCTAATCCGAATTGTGCCTTACAGAGAAGTTTCAAAAGATAATTCTTTCATGTTTGCCAGAGGGCAGCGCCTCTTGGTGGGTCCGGGGCAGCGCCCAGGCGGGGTCGAGGGGCAACGCCCCTGAAGCAAAATGCAAAAATACATTCGAAGTTACTTGTTCGCTTGAGTGGCCATTTGTGTGCTCGAGTGGAGAATGTTTGGTTCTAGAAGTTTGACCTGTTTGTAAAAGTATTGGAAGTTGGGATTTTACGCTCGAGTGAACTTTCCTGCGCTCAAGCGAGGCCCGCTCGAGCAGCCATTCTTGCGCTCGAGCGGAGATCGCGGATATGTTTTCTATAAATATGTGTTTAAGTCCATTTTTAGGGTTACGGCTTCCAGATCTTCTTCTTGGATATTAGGGTTTATATCTAGAGTTTCTTTACTAGTTTCTTTGATGTTTGTTTAAGTTTAACTCATGGTTTGAGAAATATATATCAAAGGATTGTTTGTTTCATTCAATACAAAAGAGAGTGTTCTTCTTCGGTGGATTCTAGAGTGGCTCATCGTCATGGATTCGACATCGGCATTGTGGATTCAATATTGGACAAGACAATTTCGAGGTGAAGACGGGGGTTGAAAGAGGCACATAGGGGTCGGTTCAATTCGGGCGTGAATTCGCTAGGTAATTGAGAGTATACTTGTGTAATTCCTTTGTATCTTCTTAGTGGATTGTTTTGTGGTTGTTGCCCATGGTTTTTTTATCACAATTGGAGGCGCTCCAATAGTGATTTTTCTACGTTAAAATCGTTGTGTCAATTTGTCTTGATTGTTTGATTGGGATTGTCTTACTGCTTAAAATTGATACATAATCACAAATCAATATCTAGGAGATTTCTAGATTTTTCAATTGGTATCAGAGCAGGTCGCTCTATTTTTAAAAAAAAAAAAAATCTTTTAGAGCGAGATCTTGTTTGATTTGTGATAATGGATTCAATTTGTGAGGGAAATTCTATGGTTCGACCACCCCTACTTGACGGATCCAATTATTCTTTTTGGAAAAGCTCGGATGAGATCGTTTTTAAAATCTATTGATGAAAAAGTTTGGCAATCTATCATGTATAGGTGGACCAAACCGACGATTGCCGTTGATGAAGTAACTTTTCCCAAACCAATTGATAAATGGGACACAATTGATTACCAAAATAGTAGCTGGAATAGTAAAGATATCAATTCTCTCTTTTGTGCTGTCACACCTGAAGAATTTAGTCGTATTTGCAATTGTGAAATCGCAAAAGAGGCTTGGGATATCTTATAAACTATTCATGAGGGCACGCCTTCTGTTAAACGCTCAAAACTTCAAAGGCTCACATCTAGTTTCGAAAACCTTTCAATGAAACATAGTGAGACCTTTGATGAATTTTATGCGAAGTTGAGTCACATTGTAAATTCCAGCTTTAATTTAGGTGAAAAAAATATCAGAATCCAAGATTGTGGGAAAATTTTTGAGGTCCTTGCCTAATTAGTTCCAACCAACAGTTACGGCTATTGAGGAGGCTCAAGATGTTGACAACCTCAAGCTAGATCATTTGGTTTGAAATTTTCAAACTTATGAGGCACATAGAAATTTCAAAAAGAAACAAAAAAATGATATTGCTTTTAGTAGTGCTCATATAGTTGGAAAGGATTTTGATGAGGATTGTGAGATTGATTCCAAGATTACGGATGCTTTCGTAAAACAATTTGAAAAGTCTTTTCTAAAAAAGAATCCTAATCTTTTGGAATCACCTCATCAATCCAAAGGTAAAGATAAATTCAAAATTAATTCTATAACCCAGAAGAAGAAAGGAAAAATACAAGGGAACTCTGAAAGAGTCCAATGCTATGAATGCCAAGGATTTTCCCACTTTGCTCAAGAATGCCCTACTCGTTTGAGGAAGAAGAAAGCTTTCGCTATCACTTGGAGTAATGAATCAGAGTCTGATAAAGATGAAAGTGACAACGAAGCACAAGGCGAAGAGGGGCATGAACAATTCCTTGCTTTCATAGCGACTTCCGAAATTGAAGGACGAACAGAGTATCCGAAGAGGCCGGTTAAGAATGACACTGATGATAAATCCTCAGGGAGTGATGATGAAGAGCTTCGGCAAGCTTATGAAAAGTTGTATAAGGAATCTCTAAACTTATCCAAATTGAATGACAAACTCACTATGAAACTCAAAGCATGTGAAAATGAGAATGTCAAACTAAAGGAAGAGATATCCGAGGCTAGGAATGATGCCGTCAAGATATCTAATGATCGACAAGCTTTTCGTGAAAAACTCTTGACTTGTGAGACAGAGAGGAATGAGCTACAACAAATCTATGCAACATATGAAGAAAAGATTAAATCTCTCGAGATGTCTCAAGTTGCTTTAGAAGAACTAATGATCAAGAAAGCGGAAGAGCTCAAGTGTGCTATGGCTACCATTGGTCTTTGAAACAAAGGATCAAAGACTTTGGACAATATCATTGGGTCTCAACAAATGAGTTATGCCAAGAGTGGCATTGGCTTTGGTGATAATAAAGAGCAAAAACGGAGTGCATCCACATCTCATGATAAAAGAACTCAAGGGCAGGGGGAGCAAAAGATGCAACGAGAGGAAAGACTTCTAAATCTTTCTAGAGTTGGTAAGGTCAAAGAAAAGAAGGTACACCTTGTTTTTATTTGTCATCATTGTGGTATGTATGGTCATATTCGCCCTTATTGTTATAAGTTGCATGGGAGAATGTCTCATAGAGATGGAAGAAATTCCAACATCTCGTGAACTTCATTGGTGGTAATGAGGTTAAGGGTCGTATTAGATCTCGTTATTTTGATTTGCTTGAGACCAAACATGAACAGAGGTTTTGTTTGTCTAGACCTAGGAATAGGAAGTTGGACACCAACTCAAGACGGGTTCCCAATGAAGATGAAAGGAACCACAACGTCAAGACACCACCCAAAAAACCGCAATTCTCACAACTTTGTTCATACTAAAGCGGTTTGGGTGAGAAAACTTAACTTGTGTTAATTTGTTTATTCGTTTGAGTTTTTGGGTTTCTATGTATTTTTTCTTTATTGAGTCATTTAATGAGTACTTGTTCGTTTTCTGTCTTGCTTTGTTTTTTTTAAAAAAAATAAAAAAAATAAAAAGATTTTCTTAGTATGGTTTTGCAAGCTTGAAATTTTTGAGAAGTCCTTGGTACAAATTGGAATTGATGAGAATATTCATTACATGTTAATATGCGTGTGCTTTCTGTGGTCTTTACTCATTTTGGAGTGTGTGTACTTTGATTAGTATGTCTCATTCTGTACACTCTCTTGGATTAGCAAATATCGAAATCTTCCACCTTTGTAATCAATTTTCTCTATGGACTTCTAGGAGTGTGTCTTTTGCTTTTTTAAAGGAATTGACCTATACAAGCACACCATGGGTGATGTTGAGTCTCTTAACCACCTTTCATCTTTTGCATCTCCACGGCTTTTCTCTCTATTCTTTGTAGTCTAGCCATGAGGAAAAGGCTACCTCAGAGTCACCAACCAGGCTATCCTTATTGTATCCATGCTGCTCTGGTTCGATTTTCGTACTCTTGAGCGTGTCAGCCGCCAATGAGTGTGCAAAAGAAAGAAAAAAATGTGCAAAAGAAAGAAAAAAAAAAAAGTGAAAAAGAAAGAAAAAAAAAAAAGGATTCATTGATTGAGGGGGAGCCTCCACTATTACTCAACAAATATCCCTTGATTCCTAGTGGTTTGACTTTCCTTTATTGTGCTTAGATTCTCTTAGCGGAGGTCCAGCTTTCAGATCACTACTAGGATTTGAATCTAGTGTTTGTTAAACTCGAAGAGTCATAAACACACTTTTATCATGGGATCTATGCTTTTCACATAATGCATCACTATCTTTTATGAGGAATCTTCTAGAGGCTGTGCACATTGTGTTTTCAAGTAATTGTGTTTCTTGGATAATCTTGTGTGTTTTAAGGTACAAATCCGAAATTCTTTACTTGCTTCACCATATTTTTTTTTATTGTTCATTATTTTCAGTACAGTGTTTATGTTGCTTTTAGTGAGGGGGAGTTTGATTTATCATTACAAGAGTTTGTTAGCATGAACACTTTGATTTGTTTGATAAGGGAGATTGGCTTTAATTGTTTTGCATGTTGCTCTGCACTGTTTCTTTATTGTTTCCTTCTTGCATGCCACTGCTAATTACATCATTATAACCTTGCTCGTGTGATTTATGCTTTTACTATAATTGTTTGAGCTTCCTTTGACAATTCGTGATAAAAAGGGGGAGCAATGTTGGCGGGTACATTTGTCAGGTGCATGTGTCTTAGGATTTCATGTATTCATGCTACATGTTCTCAAAATCTCATGTTTCTTAGGATTGGCGGGTGCATTTGTCGGGTGCATGTGTCTTAGGATTTCATGTATTCATGCTACATGTTCTTAAAATCTCATGTTTCTTAGAATTGTCATCTATCCATGCTACATGTTCTTAAAATCTCCAATTTACATGTATTCATAGTTCCATCTCATGTTTCAAGATAATCTTGTCATATGTCTATTGATTTTTCATATACTCTTGTGACACTAATAGTTGTTTTGGAGATTGTGACACTAATAGTTGTTTTGCAGATCATGACCTTGAGAAAAAAGTTTGCTTTTGTTGGCTATAATAGGTTGGGGTGATTAGGATTTTATTTGTTAGGTGTGTTTTCTCATGACATTGCCAAAGAGAGAGATTGCTAGGTTTTTATTATTGGCAATCTCGTTTGACAAAACTCCATTTAGGTGTAATTTTATTCGATCTTTTATTTCAGTGAGGATATGAGTTTTAGATGCGAATCCAACTCAAATTGTTCCTTACAGAGAAGTTTCAAAAGATAATTCTTTTATGTTTGCCACTTCGCTGACTATGTCGAGGATCGAGCTGCCCAATCAGCTCGTGGGGGTCGAGAGGGCAACACCCCTTAGCGGGTCCGGGGCAGTGCCCAGGTGAGGTCGAGGGGCAGCGCCCCTGAAGCAAAATGCAAAAATGCATTCGAAGTTGCTTGTCCGCTCAAGCTGCCGCTTGTGCGCTCAAGCGGAGAATGTTTGATTCCAAAAGTTTGACCGGTCTGCAAAAGTACTGGAAGTTGGGATTTTACACTCGAGCTAACTTTCCTATGCTCGAGCGTGGCCTGCTCGAGCGGCCATTCTTGCGCTCGAGCGGAAATCGTGGATTTGTTTTCTATAAATTTGTGTTTAAGTCCGTTTTTTAGGGTTACGGCTTCCAAATCTTCTTCTTGGATATTAGGGTTTATATCTGGAGTTTCTTTGCTAGTTTCTTTGATGTTTGTTTAAATTTAACTCGTGGTTTGAGAAGTTTACATCAAAGGATTGTTTGTTTCATTCAATACAAAAGAGAATGTTTTTCTTTGGTAGATTCTGGGAAATTCGGGCCTGAAGCTTTGGTGAATTCTATAGTGGTTCATCGTCGTGGATTCGACATCGGCGTTGTGGATTCAACGTTGGACAAGACAATTCCGAAGTGAAGACGGAGTTGGAAGAGACACATAGGGGTTGGTTCAATTCGGGCGTAGATTCGCTAAGTAATTAAGAATACACTTGTGTAATTCCTTTATATCTTCTTAGTGGATTGTTTTGTGGCTGTTGCCCATGATTTTTTATCACAATTGAAGGCGCTCCAATTGTGGTTTTTTTCACGTTAAAATCGTTGTGTCGATTTGTCTTGATTGTTTGATTGAGATTGTTTTACTGCTTAAAATTGATACATAATCACAAATCAATATCTAAGGGATTTCTAATTTTTTCAACTTTCATTGTTGACCAACTAAGAACTTTAATTCAAAACCATCTTCGATAGTAGCTTATGGATCATCTAGAAGCCTCAAGAATAATCTAGAAAATAGAAGCCTCAAGAATAATCTAGAAAAGGAGAGGAGAAGTTAAATCCAAACTTAAAAAGCAAAGCCAAATTTTCAACAAAAATAGCCTACCGAGCTTACCGTGGAGACAGACCATTTTTTTTTTCTTGGAACCTAGGGACAGACTTGGACACCAATTTTGCGGGCTAAGCTGGCCTAGTCCAACCTAATGCCAACCTTTATATGCTAGCCACTACGCATCTTATATTGTGATTTGATTTATCATGTGTGTATCTCATACATAAAAATAATATTAATTACATAATCGTACATTATTTTAAGATGTTTTTTTTTTATTTTTAAATGATGATAATTTTGAAAATCAATTGTTCATCTTTTTGAAGATGATTATGATGAAATTATAACTATCAAATCAATTTAATTTTTTTCATGAATGATCAATACACGCAACTTACAAGACGAGCATGAAGGTATCGTGGATAAATTGGATGTTTTAGTTCTCACGTCCTCTCTTTCTACAAAAAAAAAAAAAAAAAAAAATACACTTCAAAACTTCTTAGGGAAACTCAAGGGATTCATATCATTTTGATAATAGCAAATCCGGAAATACTATTTTTCTCACATACTATGAAATAAAAATATTATTTATGGCCCAAGAAAAAGAGTAAATTTTAACAATACTAAAGATTTTTATACCCAATAATCACGCATGCAGAATTTTAAGTCAATCGATTCTAAAGAATTCTTGCTAAATTTTAACAATTCCATATGCTTATACACCTGAACTTAAAATATAAACAAAATTGATCATCAAAATATACCAGGTAGGCTGGACGGTCCAATCTTTTTCCTTTTTTTTTTTTTGTTTTTTGAAATTGTTAACAAATAAACAGGGAAACAAATATATTGAATTCAATTTATTATCTAGTGATGTTTCAGATAAATACATCCCAATCAAAGTTCTTTTATGGAAGATTGCAAAGTTTACATCAATTATTATGTATGCAAGAATCTAGTATAATAATACAACTAATTTTCGGCCAGAATTGAAGTAGTAGATGTGAAAATAATAATCATCATGGTTTCTGAGGAGCAGGATCATGGCTTTCCATGTAATTGTGACCCCATGGAGCATCTGCTGCGCCTGTTTCAACCAAATTAACTCGTGTTAATCAAATAAATCCAACTTCTTGTTTTTATTTTTATTTTTTATATTTAAATATACCATAATTAAAATTGGTTTTTCATATCATATCTATGCTACTTAAAAACTAATTGCAATTATTTTCCCATATCAAGAGTAATTTATTGACAGGTGACCCAATAAGTAATTGCCACAGCATATCTATGGAGAAAAAATTAGCAAATTAGTGTATACTTTTTAAAACTTTTAACACAAATGATATAAACTTAAAAATATTAAAGACTTGGAATCTCTCAAAATTGCTCATTTTCCTCTCACTTTTGAAATTGCCTTTATTGAAATTATAAAATATTATTTGTTACAAATAATTTTAATCTTCCCTCCCTAAACAAAATTTTTGACTCGAGGTGGGTTCGGAGTTTTCTCTCTATAGATTGATACTATTATAAAATATTTTTAATTAATAGACCTGCCAATTAAAATAGTACTTATGTTTTTTTTTAAGTCATATAAAATAATTTTTTAAGACATTGATGCAAGATCTATTAATATTTTTGTGCTAGTGTAAAAGAATCATGACTTGATAAGGAAGAAAACTTACGAGGACGAGAAATTCCAACAATTCCTCTTGAAGCCACTTGAAATGCTAGCAGAAGCATAACAATCAACAGAGACTCAAAAAAAAGTATCAAAATCTTCATTGAAGCCATAGTTTTTAGCACAATGAGATCGTTTAGACAAATCCAAATTTATAAACCCAGACGTAAAGTTAATTTGTTCTCATTTTCCAAACACAGTATATGACTTTTCGTCCAAGACTTCGATGTTGCAGCACAAGTCATCGGCGTTGACTGACCTAACTGTTTAATAATTTAACATGGATTTCGTCCATGATAAATGCTAACACGGACGCGTTTCTACGAGATTTAGGTGCAGTTTGGCTAGTTGGGATTTGATTAAAATAGTTAATAAAGATAAATAATAATAATAATTTAAAATAATTAATAAAATAAAATATTATATCTTACAAGCAATTTTTTTTTTTTTTTTTTGGGGTTTTTATTCTTAAATCTCATTTAGAAGTGTTCTAATTCAAGAAGTTCATGAATGAATTTTTTAACCTACTTAGTCCCATGTATGCATACTTTTATTCCATAAAGTCATTTTTCTTGATTTACATTATTTTCTTATACTCTTATGCCTTTATATTTAATGTTGATAAACCCTAAATCAAAAAAGCTCCATTTTCATCAAACTTTAATATTAATATTTAATGTCCTTAAACCCTAAACCAAAAAAGTTCCCTTTTCATCAAACTCATTAAAAATTTTGATAATCTTATTAAATGGACACTTTTCGAGAAAGTTCTTTAATAACTTCAACGCCCTGAGAATTCTCTTTCATCTGATGTAAACGTTCACAACATATTTTCAAAAAATTCTATCCCATCTAATATAGTGATGTGAACGTTTACAACATATGAACATTCTTATTTTTAAGCAGTAATAATATGTTATATTTCCCCCTTTTTGTGATTGTGATTACTATTGGTAATGACATTCAACGTTAAATATTAACATTATGTAATTGACAACCCATAATGTAACTGCCCCCTTTTTATTATGAATATTCACATCATGTTTATATTCAAATGAAAGTTGAAGGTTGTAGTTGTATAATTTGATGCAATGCTAATGTGAACATTCATATCACCTTTATGACAATGTTATCTGATGTGAACATTCATACGTCATGTTTATATTTAAATGAAAGTTGAGGCTTGTGGTTGTGTAATTTGATACAATGCTGATATGAGCCTTAACATTACCTTTATCACAACGTTATTTGATGTAAACATTCACATTCACGTCATCTAATGTAAACATTCACGTCATCACGTACAGTCATGTTTATATTCAAATGAAAGTTGAGGCTTGTGTATAACAACCCCGAACTCCGATTAACGCTAATCTATGATTAATTATGTCTGACAGTAATTAAGAAGGGATTCTGAATTAATTTGCATGAGTGCGTGTTGCATTATCTGTGTTTGTATCTGTTTAGCATAGAAAGATTTGTTCATATTTTAGCTTCGGTTTGCAAATTGAGGGCCTTATCGGCATCCAATTCAGAAATTGACTTGACTTATGTGTTAATTGAGAATTTTAGAATTTTATGATAAGTTTAATTGAAATCTGATTTGGAATGATTAAATTAGATTAAATTTATGTCATTTGATTAGTTTTGTTTACCTATCACTTAGTGAGCCTTTTTGGCCCCACTAACTCATTTCCTTGCATTCAACCCACACACTCTTGAGCTCACACACACACAAACGTGAGAAAGGGAGAGTAGAGGGAAATTGAGCTCAAACAAAGATTTGGCTAGGAAATTGAAGACAATTTGAGGTCTTGGGTTAGAATCACACTTGAATTCAACCTTATGAGAACTATACTCTTAAACTTTGTATTTATGATAATAAGTATGTGAATTCAAGAGAGTTAGGTGTGCAATTAAGCTAAGATTGAAGAATTAAAGCTCAATACATACATGCATATGTAATTCATGGCATTTGAGGTTGTTTTTCCAAAGGATTCTTGCATGCATGTCATGATCCTAGCTTTGTTTTGGAAATCCTTCATGTTCTATGTCATTTTGTCATAGTTGATCATGTTTTGAGAAGCTTTGGTTCAGAGAATTGCATGCAAGACATGTTCATGTATTACTCTTGAGTTTCAAGTTGAAATTTTGCACAAATGGCAAGCCTTTGAGCTATGGTTTTTTGAATTGATCCTTGGAACATGTTGTTTTATAAGTCTCTATGAGTTTTCTAAAGTTTTGGCCCAGAAAAATTGAGTTTGATGTCTTGGAGGCTGAATTTGAACCTGTGGATCAAATCTGGAAATTCCATAAATTTGATCCACGCTCGAGCGGGGGACTTCACGCTCGAGTGAGCACTCTGAGTGCGTGCACTTCCGCTCGAGCGACGTGAGTCACGCTCGAGCGTAAAATGCATGTACCCAAAAGTTCATGTGTTTTACAATCCGCTCGAGCGAGGGAAGTCACGCTCAAGCGAGGGTCTGAGTCTCACGCTCGAGCAGGGATCGAGCATCCGTTGAGTGTAAAAAACATACATCCAGTACTTTTGTCAAGTTTGCAGTCCGCTCGAGCGAGTAAATCCACGCTCGAGCGAACCCTCACTTTCTGCGTGTCCGGTCGAGCGTAGAAAGCCACGCTCAAGCGTAGACCCCATTTTCAACAAAAATTTGAGTAATGTTTTCAAGTGCATTGTGGCATCCTCTTTCCATTCTAGACATTCCTAGGCCATATTTAAGACACTATAATGAGGTTAAAGACTAGAAACACACCCAGAACAAATAAAACAAGTTATGCATAATTTGAGCGTGTGATTCAAGTGTGTATTTGTATGTAGGTTTGTGTAGGTCGCGTGCCTCGAACCACTTGATTAATCTGCTCTCTTTGTCTGCACCCAAAGCCAACTGTGAGTAATAACTCTGTAAAGTTATGTTTAACTTTAAGTATTTTTTGACTGATATGATATGATTTGTTTTCTAAAATGCCATATTATGAATTATGAATGAATGTCCAATTTTCTGAAATGTATTTGTGGCACCCTTAGTTCACGTGGCCCTCGCCCGGGAGTAACAATATCGTGGCCAATATGCACGTGGCCCTCACCCAGGAGTAACAATACTGTGGCCTATATTGTAACGCCCTCAAAATAATACATAAAACCCATCATAATAGACATGCAATGATATAAGATAAATCAACACCTTTCTATTCATCAGAGTGATCCTTACAAAAGTATTACATATTAACAACAAAAGCAAGTGCCCTACGGGCTTACAGCTTTCCAAGTCAACACTTGGTTACAAAAAGGAAGAGTACTAACTCAAATACATATTAAGCCCTTAGCTTGAATTTACATGTAATACATCAAAAGAAAATAAGGCAACAAAAGTCTGTCCGCCTCTTGCCTCCCAAGCTATTTCCTTGGAGGTGGCATGCTACCTGTACCTGAAAATGGTGTCCCATACAGGGTGAGCCACAGCCCAGTAGAAACATACTAAACCAGCTATAAACAATGACTAAAAGATTAGCAATTGATAGATGGTCAACCCTCATACATCCAACTTACATCACATTTCAGTTTCATGACATTTAAGTCCATGTTACATTTCATTTCCCATTTCTTTCTCAACTTTGAATTTGAAAAAAAGGCTCAAAGCCTAGCCAAATAACTTAATGAGATTACGACTCATCTTTAAAACACTTTTGACATTCATGATGGATACACATTTTGGTGCTGTATCAATAACACATAAACCACTTCCATACTTCACGAAGGATACACATTTTGGCGCTATATCAATATAACATAGAAACACTTCTATACTTCACAATTGATAACGATATACATTTTAGTGCTATATCAAATCAAGTCAAACACTTCTATAATCAACACTTGATACACATTGTAGTGTTGTATCAATGTCACACAAAATCCGGTTTAGAGGTCCATCCCCCATCTTCCAATAAACCGTGGAGTACATCCTTCATCTCCTCCCACACAAAACAATGTATATAAATAATTATCATATACAATTCAATCAATACATAAAGTTAATGTATTATTCCAACCGCTATATTCGATAGCATACTCAACCGATTAGTTTTAGTTTGCCTAATCTTTATGCATTGTCTACAACAATCAAGACTATACTCCACCGATAGCCCAAAGCAGTTATTTCTAAACAGAAAATAAATGCACCAAATGGATATATTATCGACATTCAACTTGGTGAGCAATAAATGAATCCAACTACACCCTTTAATCCCATATGTTTCAAGTTCCAATATTCTCAATTCAATTCCTCAATTCTCAAAATTAATTATACAAATTAATTTATTAAACTAATTAGGGCATTTTCCCATAATTCTCAATACCGACCCTAAGGTCCCATTACTATCAATAATCCAATATTTAACTCATTTCTCCATGCCAAACACGCATATAGGTTTATATAATTAAAACCCCATCCTTTGTAAAATTACACAAAGACCCAAACTTTCTCAAAATTACACAACGACCCCCAACTTATCAAAATGCTAAAATTGAAAGAAAAGTTCATAAGGAGGAGTAGGATATCCCTACCTCGAAGTTTGAGCTCAAACGAAAATGAAGACCAAAGACCAACGTGCTCCAAATCCCAAGTTTTTCAGATTAAAACAAAGCCCTCGACGATCCACATAACTTTTACAAAGGCCCAAGGTGAGGAAATCACTCCTACTAGATCAAATCTAAGAGAGAAAGTAAGGTTTTAGAGAGTGGAGCTCTCAAATCTGTATTTGGGAAAGTAAGAAAGAGAAAGTGTGTTGAAAAAGTGATCCAAAAAGTCGGATCCCGTGTTTATATAAAAGTCGCCCTGCTCGAGCGTAGAAACCCCTGCTCGAGCGTCACTCACAGACTCCCGCTCGAGCATCCAAACTCCCGCTCGAGCGGCGGATGCACACTCCCAGAACTTTTACAGACATGGTCCCCACTTGAGCGTCCAACTCCCCGCTCGAGCGTCACACACAAACTCCCACTCAAGTGTCCAAACTCCCGTTCGAGCGGCCAACACTGTAGAGGAAATACTGGAAGGGTGATTTCCCTGCTCGAGCGCCAAAACCCCCGCTCGAGCGGAGAGACCAAAATCTGAGCAGAAATACTATGTTTCTTAACACAACCAACCTATTCCCAACTGTAACAAGCCCGCGAGGGACCTCGCTACAGTTCGGACTCCCCTTTTGTGTTTGTTGCGGTTCTTAATCTGAACCAAAAAGTCCAACTCTGGCAAATTGTTTTGAGAAAAAAAAAAACAGATTTTGAAAAGAAGTGCCAAACATGGACTGCTTTGCCAGATACAGAGTCGCCACCTAAATATTTTATTTTGGGAAATTTAGGAAACCCTGACTCGGCACCAAAGGCCACGTGTCTGTCATCACCAAAGTTGTCTTGGCTCGGGAGCTTGGGTACGATCGGGGAAGGTCAGCTATGAGCACCCCTTTTCGCCCGGTCCGAAGACCGGCCTCTACTAACCGTGATATCCGATTTTGAAAACATTATGTGTTCTTGTTCCGGTTATTAGCCTAGTATTACTATGTTATGCGCACAACAAACAAGTATAGACTAGATTGCCTAATTTGGAAACAAGCATCGTATATCCGTTTGTTTTGAAAATGCTTTGGAATTTGCTACTCGCAAGTAGGCTAAAACACGGATTTCAACGAGTTTTTCCAACTCAAACAATCCAACCTCCACCCACAGGCATTCAAACATTTTATCTCATATAAGCATTTAGCCACATGGTAATCATGCTGTCATGTTGACATTCACACGCATGCGAGATGCTAAAGCATAAATACTTACATCGTACTCCGTGCCGAAACAATAAACTGGTTAGCAAACATGCATGTCCTAGTTCATGTTAAGTGGCTAATGCAACACATACAGGATGTGATTAGGATGGGCTCGGCAAACCCTAAAGTGGCATGTGAAATGCTACAACTATCACGTATTCAATTTGGAATTGAAAATACAATGCAGTTTGTATGATGTATCGAGCCCGGTACATGCAAGACAAATGCATGGATGCACGCATGCATAGCATAAGGTATGCTAATTTAAACGTGCCCTAATCTACCATCATAAGCAGGTAAATAAAAGGGAAGAAAGAAGTAGGGATTGGAAGATATGCACACACACGCACCCACACTTATTACAGATTCGCCCTCGCTCGGAGGGACCAAAAGAATAATACAAATTAATTAACTACGCAAGCTAATTAAATATTACAAATTGCCTAATTAGTTGTTAACTAATTAAACTAGGAAAAAAAAAACAGTAAACCGCCTCGGGAGGAGAGCCTGATGCAACGCATGCTCGGGTCCTACTCGGAATTGCACTGCCATGCATAGACTGCCTCTGTCTTCCCTGCTCTGCCCTTCTGAAGGCTGCCAAAGTCTCAGAGATGTTTCTTCAGATACTTGGGATCACCATCGGCTGAGTAGAATGGGCACCGGCTGCAGCATGTGATCATCGGCTGGAAATGAAGCCATCGGCCACCAATACATTGCCAGTCGGCACTAAATATTGCCGGCCGGCAAGAAGTTCCTGCAGAACCTGCAACTCACAGCAGCAGAGGGCAAAATCTTGCATGGCAATACAATTCAAGCAATGTATGCACCAATCATGCCCCTTATCATGTTTGCGACTCAAAGGGGCATGTGCCTCGATTCTCGGACCATCAATCACGGATTTCCATGCGTGATGGCCCAAAGAACCAAGTTGTGCACATTGATTTCAAATGCAATGCAAACAATCAAACTAAGGCCCAATCCCTATCACTAAATCAAGGGACAAGGTATGCATGCAAAGTACAATGCATCCTAGGCATGTTAGCTAATATGCAACATGATTATGAGGGCAAGCATGCAAGCATGAACATGGACAATGTACAAACATGTAAGGTAAGCATGCAACCAAGCAAATGATGGTCTTAAACATGAATTAGGTAGCTCTAACTAGGCCCAAAATCAGTGGCCAAAACCATGGAAGTGAAGGCCAAAATGCAAACAAACATGCAAGCACTCATGATCCAACACTTAGGCATATAAAGGCAACTCTTAAGCACACTTAAAGAGACCGAACAATAGACAATTAGCATACAATGAAAAGCTTTAAAATCATGTTATAGGAGGTGCTAAACCAACTTAAACAAGACAAACATTAGCATGCAAATGGTCCAAGTACTTGAGGCAAGCCAAGAGGCTTAGACCAAGGTCAAACCCACCAAGCCTCACAAGGCTAAGGGGACTTCAAACAGGTCAAAAGAAGGCTTGAACAAAGCCAAGGGTGCCCCTAGATGGCATCTAAGTGGCTCAAGTCTAAAGGCATATACAATGGCCAAAACATGGAGCACAAGGCACAACCTTTTAAAGCAACAAAGAGACAACCAAGGCAAGCATACAAGCATGTCTTAAGGACTGAAATGACATGTAGGATGGTCCTAAACCACTAAATTAATGCAAGCAATGCATGCTACACATTCACCTACTTGAAGCATACAAGCCATAATACAAAGGAGCTATACTAAGCATGCCAAGATCGACCCAAGCAACTATGGACAGACCTAAAACATGGCAAAATAAGCACAAAACCTTCACAAGGCTAAACCTAAAATATGCTAGAACAAAGGCTAACAACCTAAGGCATATTAACAGTGGTCGGCCGCTCAAAATTGCCATTTTGACAAAGTTGATGGCCGGTCGGCCAAAAAGAGTGCCGGCCAGCAATATACATTGCCGGTGGACGCAAACAACAGCCGGTGGCCTCTAGCCATGGCCGGTGATGTGTGGGGATGCCCCACAAGGCATTCCCTGCCCCTCCAAGGCAAAACACAAGTGTTTGGTGCAAAACCAGACACAAAAAGGTCGACTTCGGAGATCCTGAGGCAAGGCGCGTAGCTGAGACCTCCGGGAACTTCAAATGAACACAAACATGGATAATCACCGAGTGTTCCAACGGTGACGTCCAAGTCTTGAGGACGGTCAAAAATGGGGTGTCTACACCAACTTGCCCAATTCAATCCAAAACTCAAATACAAAGGGTAAGGGATAGCAATGAGAGTAAAACAACAACACATCAACGAAACCGAGTCCGAATACGACAAATAAAGAAAAGGGAAACCGGGATCGCTATAACCTCCCTCCCTTAAAGAATTTCGTCCCCGAAATTAAACGCAAGTTTTTCAAAAAACAAATTTTCTCCATTCCCAACAATATTACAACATAATATTAAACAATCCGACCCATTACCGGTCAATCTCATCTCTTTTCAAGAGGCAATTCACATTATACAACAACCTGCATTTCCACAATTTACTTAACATACACAATGTTAAAACAACTTCCATAACTCAAAACATTTACAATGTTTTACAACTTAAGACATATATAATGCTTTTAAAGTTTAACAATATTACAAAATTTCAATACATGATTACATATCAACAAACAAGTCCGGATATTTCTCACGGAACTCTAACTCACGTTCCCAAGTGGCTTCCTCCGCTCCGTGATGCTTCCACAAAACTTTTACCAAGGGAATGGTCTTACCTCGCAAGACTTGATCCCGCCTATCCAAGACCCGAACCGGTCTCTCCTCATACGAGGCATCCTCATCTACCTCTAAATCAGTCCAATCCAACACGTGCGATGGATCCGACTCGTACTTCCGAAGCATACTAACATGAAATACGTCATGTACCCCGGACAACTGCGGTGGCAAAGCCAAACGGTAAGCAACCTCTCCAATCCTCTCAAGGATCTCAAAGGGACCAATAAACCGAGGGGATAACTTCCCACTCTTCCCAAACCTCATCAAACCTCGCCTAGGTGATATTTTCAAGAAAACATGATCACCCGTCTCAAATGCCAAAGGCCTCTTCATACGGTCGGCATAACTCTTTTGGCGACTCTGGGCTGTAACAAGCCTCCTACGGATAAGCTCAACCTTCTCCGTCGTCTCTCTAACCAACTCCAGGCCCAACAAAGGTGCATCACCCACCTCGGCCCAACAAACTAGAGACCTACACGGTCGGCCAGACAAGGCCTCAAATGGTGCCATACCGATACTAGACTGAGAGCTGTTGTTGTAGGCAAACTTCACCAAGGGCAAGTGCCTCTCCCACGTCCCACTAAAGTCAAGGACACAACCCCAAAGCATATCCTCAAGGATCTGAATAGTACGCTCGGACTGCCCGTCAGTCTGAGGATGATAAGCCGTACTAAAGGTCAACTTAGTGCCCAAGGCACTCTGCAAACTCTGCCACAACCTAGCAGTAAAACGAGGATCTCTATCTGAGACGATCGTCACTGGGACCCCGTGCAACCTCACTATGTCCCGGATATATAAGTCGGCAAGATGATCTATCGAATCTCTTACGCGCATAGGAATGAAGTGCGCCGACTTAGTCAACTGGTCTACAACCACCCAAATAGCATCACTACCCCGCTGAGTCCTCGGAAGACCTACAACGAAGTCCATAGTGACATGCTCCCACTTCCACTCGGCAATAGGCAAGGGTTGTAACAAACCCGCTGGCCTTTGATGTTCGGCCTTCACTTGTTGACAAGTAAGGCACTTAGACACGAAAACTGCCACATCTCTCTTCATACCCCGCCACCAAAATTGGCGACCCAAATCCCGATACATCTTAGTGCCTCCCGGATGCACTGCAAGGCGTGAATGGTGAAACTCTCGGAGTACCTCCTCTCAGCAAGACTCCGGCACAAACAAATGGTCTCGGTATCTCACACTCTAGTCGGGATACACCGTCAAACCCTTCTCAACCTTCCCACTGGAGATCTTCTCTCAGAGGAATTCTACCTCAAGGTCACCTCTCTGTGCCTCCAACACTCTAGTCACAAGTGTAGGCTGCACAACAACAGAAAACAAGGCCGCAACCTCAACAGATTCGCCCAGAAGCAAATCAAACTCGCCAAGTGCCCCCAACATCTCCCACTCCCGGATGGCTATACAGGCTACATCGCCAATAGATTTCCTACTAAGGGCATCGGCCACAACATTGGCCTTCCCCAGATGATAATGTAACTCGAAGTCGTAATCCTCAATAAACTCCATCCACCTCCTCTGCCTCAAGTTCAAGTCTTTCTGTGTAAACAGATATTTCAGACTTTTATGATCCGAGAACACCTCGAATCTCTCATCATAAAGGTAATGCCTCCAAATCTTCAAGGCAAATATCACTGCAGCTAACTCTAGGTCATGTGTAGGGTAATTCTTCTCGTGTATTTTTAACTGACGTGAGCCATAAGCTACCACTTTCCCCTCTTGCATCAACACACAACCCAAACCCTCTCGTGAGGCATCACAGTAAACCGCATAACCCAAACCTCTCTCTAGGATAATCAAAACCAGAGCGGTGGTCAATCTAACCTTCAACTCTTGGAACGACTTTTCATAAGTCTCACTCCATACAAATTTGACTCCCTTCCGAGTCAGTCTAGTCAACAGCGAAGCTAGCCTAGAGAAATCCTTCACAAACTGGTGGTAATACCCAGCTAATCCCAGAAAACTGCAGATCTCAAACACACTCTTAGGCTGTGCCCAATCTTGTACTGCCTTAGTCTTGGATATATCAACAGACACCCCTTTCTCAGAAATCACATGGCCTAAGAACTTGACTTCCTCTAGCCAGAACTCACACTTCCCAAACTTGGCATGCAGCCTATGGGCTCTAAGCAACTCAAGCACCACTCTCAAGTGTTCCTCATGCTCCTCCTCTGTAGGTGAATAGATCAGAATGTCGCCCACGAAAACGACTATAAAATGGTCTAAGAATTCCCGAAAGATCTGGTTCATCAAATCCATAAAGACTGCCGGTGCATTGGTGAGCCCAAATGGCATCACCAGAAACTCATAATGGCCATACCGCGTACGGAATGCCGTCTTCGGAATATCTTCCTCCCTGACCCTCAACTCGTGGTAACCCGATCTCAAGTCTATTTTAGAGAAACAACGGGAACCCTTCAACTGGTCAAACAGGTCATCTATACGGGGCATAGGGTACTTATTCTTAACCGTAGTCCGATTCAACTTCCGGTAGTCGATACACAATCTCAAGGCACCATCTTTCTTTTTAGCAAAGAGGGCCGGTGCTCCCTACGGCGAAACACTAGGGCGAATAAAACCCTTATCTAGGAACTCTTGGAGCTGAATCTTCAACTCACTCAACTCGGCTGGGGCAAAATGATAAGGTGCCATCGAAATCGACGCCGTGCCGGGCACTAAATCAATGGAGAACTCAATCTCATGGTGAGGTGGCAAACTGACAAGATCCTCGGGAAAGACGTCTGAGTACTCACAAACCACTCTCGGCAATACTATCTGGGTCTCATCACACTCACTACTCAAAAGGCTAGTAAGTAGACCACTAAGCTCACTCCGCCCTCGCGGATCATACACCGGTGGCAAAACACTACCAACCTGATCCCCCAAGAAATGGAAACACTCCCTGCTCAAGGTACATACTGTGACCCTCTGGCGGTAGCAATCGATAACAGCCCGGTATGACGATAGCCAGTCCATACCCAAAATAACATCAAAACCCTTCATGGGCATAACTACAAAAGGAAACGGAAGCCTACAATCGGTGACCTCTATATCACAACCTCTATATCCGTGTTTCAAAATCAATTCACCCCCAATAGGTGATACTACACAAATAGGAGATGTTAACAATGCCAACTCCAACTCCAAAACAGATGCAAATGCAGCAGATACAAAAGAATGAGACGCACTCGTATCAATCAATACACTAGCAACCGAGTTGCAAAACAGAAAGGTACCTCTCACTACTAATGGAGCCGGTACTAGGTCCTGCACGGTAATAGCATACGCGCGCCCTATAGGCCCCTGATCCACCTGCTCACCCCTCGGAGCAAACGACTGCTGCACTGACTGGGACGATGAAGCTCCTGGATTGGCCCTCGAGGCCTGTACAGACTGAGCTAGCTAATAACTCTGCGTCTGCCTAGAACCAGACACTCCCGAAGTGGCACTCAACTGTGGGCAGAACCTCTTCAGGTGCCCAGGCTGACCACACTGATAACAAGACAAGGGTTGGCCTCTGCCCTGACTTTGGCTCTGCGGTCTAGCTGAAGAAAAAGCAGCTCTCTGACTTCCTCCCCTTTGTGGGCAAACTGAAGCCTTGTGGCCCAGCTGACCATACTTGTAACAGGTGAACTCTCCTTGATTGCCTTTCCCCGAGCCTGCACTCGACACTGGAAAGGTCGATCGAGCAACACCACCCTGAGACTGCTGAGGGTTAGGACTCCTCTGTCTCCTGCCATCACCCTGACCATCCTGGCTCCTCTTGGAGCCTCTCTGTCCTGCCTCCTCCTCCTGCATCATGATCTCCATATGGGCTGCAGCATTAACCAAGCGCCCATAGTCTCGGATCATAGAACCCCCAACTCTCAACTTAAGGCCACGCCTCAACCTCGTCTCAAACTCGATGCAACGGCGTTCCTCGGACGCTACAAGTTCAGGTGCAAACCTGGACAAGCTAGTAAAAGCAGCCTCATACTCGGCCACTAAAGAACCCAATTGCAAGAACTGGTCTCTCAGCTTCTCTCTAACTGCTGGAGATAAATACTTCTCCTGGAAAGCATCCACAAAAGCCTCCCACGTGCCACCAATACGGCCCCTTATAAATTTCCACCACTGACCCGCATTCCCTTTAAGCTAGAAGGATGCCAAGGTCACTTTCAACGCTCCGTCCTCGATGCCTAGCATCTCGAATGTCTTCACCATTTGCTCCAACCTCTCGTCAGCCCTAAGTGGCTCCTTCGGATCCCCGATAAACTCGTCCGGATTAGACCGGAAGAACTCCCTCTTCAAGAAGGAAAGCCATGCATCAACAACCTGGGCCTGCACTGGAGCCTGAACTGGATTCTCAGCTCTGAGAATACCCATGGACTCCCTCAAAGCATCGGCTATCCCTCGGGCTAAGTTGCCCATAGCCTGCTGACCTGCTGGCTCGGCCACATTGGCCTGACCAACCCCTTCCTGCTGTGCCGGAAAATCATCCGGCAAAGGCATCTCCTGCCTACCACGCCTACCACGTCTACCTCCACGTCCTCTTCCTCGTCCTGACATCCTAATAAAGGTAACAAGGAACGTTAGCACATTCATAAATGTGCCGAAACTAAACACTCGCGTCCTAATACATGGACAACTGTATTTCACTCCACGTAAGCACATAAACACATAAGCACTTACGAATTTCATTTCCGGATAATGATAGTCCCGAGACGTTACTAGAGTTCCGATTAGAAACAACATTGATCAAGTGCTTTTCCAACAAGACTCACAAAAACCCAAGGATCCAATCAACATCCTAGAAACTACATTTCATACCCACATAATCACATAAGCATGTTATCACAAAAGTACATAACACTACATCTAAGTCTCTAACAAGCGAGACAAACCCATTGTGATACTAATCACTTCCCACGTACCCAAAGTATTCGAACCCGGTACGCTCTGATACCAAGTTGTAATGCCCTCAAAATAATACATAAAACCCATCATAATAGACATGCAATGATATAAGATAAATCAACACCTTTCTATTCATCAGAGTGATCCTTACAAAAGTATTACATGTTAAAAACAAAAGCAAGTGCCCTACGGGCTTACAGCTTTCCAAGTCAACACTTGGTTACAAAAAGGAAGAGTACTAACTCAAATACATATTAAGCCCTTGGCTTGAATTTACAAGTAATACATCAAAAGAAAATAAGGCAACAAAAGTCTGTCCGCCTCTTGCCTCCCAAGCTATTTCCTTGGAGGTGGCATGCTACCTGTACCTGAAAATGGTGTCCCATACAGGGTGAGCCACAGCCCAGTAGAAACATACTAAACCAGCTATAAACAATGACTAAAAGATTAGCAATTTATAGATGGTCAACCCTCATACATCCAACTTACATCACATTTCAGTTTCATGACATTTAAGTCCATGTTACATTTCATTTCCCATTTCTTTCTCAACTATGAGTTTGAAAACAAGGCTCAAAACGTAGCCCAATAACTTAATGAGATTACGACTCATCTTTAAAACATTTTCGACATTCATGATGGATACACATTTTGGTGCTATATCAATAACACATAAACCACTTCCATACTTCACGAAGGATACACATTTTGGCGCTGTATCAATATAACATAGAAACACTTCTATACTTCACAATTGATAACGATATACATTTTGGTGCTATATCAAATCAATTCAAACACTTCTATAATCAACACTTGATAGACATTGTAGTGTTGTATCAATGTCACACAAAATCCAGTTTAGAGGTCCATCCCCCATCTTCCAATAAACCGTGGAGTACATCCCCCATCTCCTCCCACACAAAACAATGTATATAAATAATTATCATATACAATTCAATCAATACATAAAGTTAATGTATTATTCCAACCGCTATATTCGATAGCATACTCAACCGATTAGTTTTAGTTTGCCTAATCTTCATGCATTGTCTACAACAATCAAGACTATACTCCACCGATAGCCCAAAGCAGTTATTTCTAAACAGAAAATAAATGCACCAAATGGATATATTATCGACATTCAACTTGGTGAGCAATAAATGAATCCAACTACACCCTTTAATCCCATACGTTTCAAGTTCCAATATTCTCAATTCAATTCCTCAATTCTCAAAATTAATTATACAAATTAATTTATTAAACTAATTAGGGCATTTTCCCATAATTCTCAATACCGACCCTAAGGTCCCATTACTATCAATAATCCAATATTTAACTCATTTCTCCATGCCAAACACGCATATAGGTTTATATAATTAAAACCCCATCCTTTGTAAAATTACACAAAGACCCAAACTTTCTCAAAATTACACAACGACCCCCAACTTATCAAAATGCTAAAATTGAAAGACAAAGTTCATAAGGAGGAGTAGGATATCCCTACCTCGAAGTTTGAGCTCAAACGAAGATGAAGACCAAAGACCAACGTGCTCCAAATCCCAAGTTTTTCAGATTAAAACAAAGCCCTCGACGATCCACACAACTTTTACAAAGGCCCAATGTGAGAAAATCACTCCTACTAGATCAAATCTAAGAGAGAAGGTAAGGTTTTAGAGAGAGGAGCTCTGAAATCTGTATTTGGGAAAGTAAGAGAGAGAAAGTATGTTGAAAAAATGATCCAAAAGTCGGATCCCGTGTTTATATAAAAGTCGCCCCGCTCGAGCGTGGAAACCCCCGCTCGAGCGTCCAAACTCCCGCTCGAGCGGCGGATGCACACTCCCAGAACTTTTACAGACATGGTACCCGCTCGAGCGTCCAACTCCCCGCTCAAGCGTCATACACAAACTCCCGCTTGAGCGTCCAAACTCTCGCTCGAGCGCCAAAACCCCCGCTCGAGCGGAGAGACCAAAATCTGGGCAGAAATTCTATGTTTCTTAACACAACCAACCTATTCCCAACTTGCCCAATACAATCCAAAACTCAATTACAAAGGGTAAGGGATAGCGATGAGAGTAAAACAACAACACATCAACGGAACCGAGTCCGGATACGACAAATAAAGAAAAGGGAAACCGGGATCACTATATATATTCATGTGGCCCTTGCCTGGGGGTAACAATACCATGGCTACTTGCGCAAGATATAGACCTTTGTGGTCGTCGGTACCGACTATACATGTAGGTCGTAGGACCAAGTTGACATGACGGCTAATGGGTGTACCACGTATGATCCTATGGAAAGTCTGAATATGAATATGAGTGTGTATCCGAATTCAACTTTGATTTACAATTGAAATGTGCTTATGACTCTGTTTCCGACATGAATACGTTGTGATATAAACTCTAAAATCTAACTCTATGTTGGACATCATTCATTAAAACTCTTTACCTAGTTATTATTCATTGGGCTCTAGCTCACTGTATTATTTATATGTATATAGGTGAGCAGGCACGTGACCAGGCCTGAGGTGCCGCCTGGTGAGTTTTGGTGTCAGCTAGCTATCACGCCTCCCGTGGAGGTTCCCTTTTGAGATCTTCCCGGGTTTATTGTCTATGGGACTTTTGTATTTCTGAAATGTTTATGTCTGGCCTGAACACGTAGTAATCTTGTATATGTGGCTTGGATGATGTAAGGCTACTGTATTTTAATGCTTTATATGTATGTATGCAAACATGTATATGAAAAGTTTCAAATATTCTGTCCCATATATGTCTGCACAGCTCTATGGACTATGTAACTTTGTATATTTGCTTCCGCAGCCCCTGTTATATATATTATTCTGTTCAGAGGCCTTCGGTAATCCAATGATTACTGGTCGGTTACGATGCTAAACCCTTAGGGGCGGGTTTGGGTTATGACACTGTGGTTGTGTAGTTTGATGCAATGCTGATGTAAACTTTAACATCACATTTATCACAACGTCATCTGATGTGAACATTCACATTCACGTCATTTAATGTGAACATTCACGTCATCACGTACAGTCAACATTTAAATGTATAAGAACTACCAAAACATAATGACAATCAATAAAGAAACATGTTTAATTTTTTGTGTGTAATATATATCAACATTAAATAGTGGTATGTAGTTAATGCATTTTTTTGGGAGTAAAGATATGGGGAATAGGAATAGTCATGGGAACTACCAAAAGATAATGACAATCAACATTAATGGGGGCAGGAGAGATTGAGGGTGTTTTAGTCTTCTTACCTCAAATAGGACCTAATGGAATAGTAAAAAAGAATATGTGTTGGTTGGAATAAAACTCTTAGAAAGAAAATTTATCAAAAAAACTCCCTTTTTTTTAACAACCTTATATTCAACTCTGTTCAAAAAAAAAGAAAAAACCCTTATATTCAACTAAAAAAAATCACAGATAATTCCAAACACACAACTTTTTTCTTTATGTAAAGTAGTCAAAACAGAAATGATAGAGATCCATTTTTTCCTTAATCCCCACAACCCCCACAGATACATGTCAGTGAGTGATAGGAGAGAGAAAAAAAATAAAAAACACAAAACAAAAAGTTGGCAAATCCCAATACATTGAGGGTAATGGGGGTCAAAGAAAAAGGGAGTCTAAGGAAAAAAGGGTCTCAACCTTTTTCCTAGTCAAAAAGGCACTCAAATAGCCAAGTTCACAAACGAGCACTTAGAGGTGGTTTGGCAATTACCTAAATAAATTGCTTATTGACTTATTTGTTATAAGTTATTATATCACCTCTTTATTTTTTTACACATATTTTCGTAAAAAATTAAAAGTCATTGTTTAATTTGTTTGGGTTAAAAATAATTTTAAAAATATTTGAGAATGTTACTATGCATATCTCACTACAAGAAAATGGGGTTTATAACACGGAAGCATTTGCGACGACATCATTTACCGTCTCAAAAAGTAATTTTTTGCTATGGCACCCCTTCTTGTCACAAAAAAATAACTTTTTTGCGACGGTAACAACTACCGTCGCAAATAATGCGCATTTTTTGCAATGGTAACCTATTCTGTCACAAATAAAGCTATTTTTTGCAACAGCATAAACTGCAGTCGCAAATAAGAGAGTTTTTTGTGATGATAATAGGTGTCGTCACAAAAAAAAAATAATAATAATAAAATAGAAAAAACGAGACTGTTTTGATGAGACGGCATTAGAAGTATTAGTGACGATATTTTGCCGTCGCAAAAAACTGAAATTTTTATAGTGTTTCACCCATTTTTCATCTTCATGTCTCTCTCTCTATCTCTCTCTCTCTCTTTATCTCTCATCTCTATTCTCTTTCTCTTTCTCTTTCTCTCTCTCATTCATCACTCTTCTCTTTGGCTCTCTCATCTCTCTCCGCTCTCTATCTCTCTCTATATATATATCTCTTGTTTATCTCTTTTTGCTGTCTTTTTCTCTCTCTCTCTCATCTTGTTTCTCTCTCTCTTTTTCTCTCTCTCTCTCTCTCTCTCTTTGTGTCTCTCTCTCACTCATCAATCTTATCTCTGGCTCTCTCATCTCTCTTCACTCTCTATCTCTCTTGCTTATCTTTCTTCTCTCTCTCCCTCTCTCTATATATCTCTTGTTTATCTCTTTTTGCTATCTTTCTCTTTCTCTCTCTCTCTCTCTCTCTCTCTCTCTCTCTCTCTCTCGCTTATCTTGTTTCTCTCTCTTTTTTTTTCTCTCTCTGTCTCTCTCTCTCTCTCTCTCTCACTCATCTCTTTTCTTTCTCAATCGTTCATTTCTCTCAATCGCACTCATCTCTTTCTCTGAGCCCATTGTTGTTAAAAAAGGAAAAAGTGAAAAAATGAAAGAGGTCTCTCTCTCTGTCTCTTTCTCTCTGTGTCTCTCGCTCATCTCTTTTATCTCTCTCTTTCACTCATCTCTCTTCTTTATCTCTCTCATCTCTCTATGTCTCTCTTGCTCATTTCTCATCTCTTTTTTTATGTCTCTCTCTCTCTATATCTCTCTCGTTCATCTCTTTTTTTTTGTTTCTCTCTCTCTCTCTTGCGGATCATCTCTTGTTTCTCTATCATTTTTTTGTTTCTCTCTCTTCCTAGCTTTCATTGCGCACCAAAATGGACACGGAGGCTTTTGGCAAAAAAATGAGTTATTTTTTGGCTACGGCAACCTTCCCCCGTCACAAATACAGGTTATCGGCGACGGCAATACTCTCATCGCAAATAAAAAAATTACTAAACGAGCCATGGATTTTTTGTTTAGGGCCTGTTTGGTAACCATTTCGTTTTCAGTTTTCAATTTATATTTACAAAAATTTACAAAACTGTCATAAAACTTATTTGATAATTTTTTTGGTTTATAAATGATTGCCTCAGTTTATAAATTTGAAAAAAAAAATTGTAAACTCAAAAAATGAGTTTACGTTGGTTTTTAAACAAAAATTTAAAATTTTGACTAAAAAATTTTATTTTTCAAATAATTTTTTTTTCAAATAATTTTTTTTCAAACAATTTTTTTTTCAATTAATTTTTTTTCAATTAATTTTTTTCCAATCAATTTTTTTTTTCCTAATTATAATGTATATCATCCCATTGTCATAAATAATAAAAAAATAAATATAAATATTTTAGGTCTGGACAAATATGTTTTTTAGTTTATGTTTTTAAATTTTTTTGAACATTTTGTTCAAACCAAACTCATTTGTAATTTATGTTTTTCTAAAAATAAATAAAAATCAATTTATAAAATTTTCGTAAACATAAACCAAAAACGTAAACGTTACCAAATGCTACCTTAAATTTTCATTTGTGACCGTTGTACTTGACGTCGCAAAAAAAAAAAAAAAAAAACCAACCAACCAACCAACCAACCAAAAATCTGATTCGCGCTAGTTTTTCCCCCCTCAACCAAAAATCTCCAAATCTGAAATCCCTAATCTTTTGAACCAAAAATCCCCATCTCTCTCTCTCTCTCTCTCTCTCTCTCTCTCTCTCTCTCTCTCTCTTGCGACTGTGAGCAGGGCAGACAACAGCGTCGAGCAACGGCAAACGACGGCAGCGAGGTCGTTAAAATCCGATTTCTTTGTGAGTTTGATTCATTATCTCTCACCCTCTACACTCTCTTTCTCTACATGTATAAATCAATCGTATATAATTTTTGATTTCTCTAATTATTTTCTCCATAAATCGCTTTCTAATTTCTGATTATTTTCTTAACTGATCTGTAGTTTAAATTACACAAATCCAGATCTCTCCTCTCTCATTCACCAAGTAACTATTTCGTACTTCTAGAGAGAAAATGAGAGAGCAATTTCATATTTGTTCGAACATTGGTTTGGAGGAAAATGAAACCCTTAGATTTGTCTGAAATTGTTGTGTTTTGTTGCTTTGTTTCTGCATTGATTCACTGAACTGCATCATTCTCTCTTGTGGCTGAAGAAAACTCATTAAGAAATTTTTAATTCTAATTTTTTTGTCTTTTCAAATTCATAAACATAAAGGGAAATTTATAAACATTAGAACAAGAGTTGAGTTTTTGAATGGGTTAATACCAGAAATATCAAGTTGAACACTGAAATAAAATATATATGTGAAGAGGAGAACAAAAAAATGATAGCGAGGGATATGGAATTTTTTTTTTTTTAAATTGTACATGTAGTCAAGATGAATGTAGTGTTTTAATCCGAGCTCGTTTGAAACCCTAACTCTGTCATGGAGAAAAGAAAAAAAAAAGAATCATTGAAAAGAAACCAAGAAAAATAATTAGATCAATGCCGTGCAATTTTACACATAAAAGTTTTCAAGAAAGTGAATAGAATATAGCTAAAATTCTAGGGAGTTTACCTGTTTCATAACCTTAATGTTTTTTATGCTTAATACCAGGAACTTTTGTGAGTATGCATAATGTGTGGTTTCCAAATTACTATTGTGCGTGTGATATGACCCCTTGGGCTTGACTAGTAAGAGGATTGGGAAGCACGTGGGAAATGTATATGGATATTATTAGTTCATCCTATTTCCTACTTCATTATAATCTGTTGGTCCTTGTAGGATAAAGTATAGCAATGTAGAATTAAGAAAGAGACAAATTATTTGATGATTAAATTAGAAAGAAAAAAAAAACAAAAGTTAAACAAACTAGAAACATAAATTGTATTATTCAAAATTATGAATCCTTGTTGCAAAGATAGTTATTGGGATGCCTAAAATAGCAAAATATCTGTGAGTTTGGCGCCAAGAAGTAAATTATGTGGTTAGGATGGAAATGTAATGCAGCCTTAGGTTTATTAAATGTGTGCAGAGAAACATATGCGAAATTCTAAGCACTTATGAAACTGTGCCTAAAGGGAGGCCCAAATTCCAATGTACTATCATTTTGTTCTCCAATGGGTAAATTCTCTAGTTCTTTATTGTTTATCTAACTTTAGTCCCTTTCTGTATCAATTTAATTTTGATATATGTGCCTTCAGTTTTACTTTTTGTATGACAAAATCCTCAAGTTATGCACATGGAGCTTGATATTTTGTGACTGGTTGTAGTGTCCCTCTCCTCCTCCCCCGTTTTTTCCTTTTGCAGTGTTCCTCATCATGTGTATTGGTTAGTCAGTCACAACCTTCTGAGTTATTAAAGTTGAGATGGAATCATTTGGCAAGAACTTCTGCATATGGGTAATTTCTTAAAACTATGACCCAAATGAACTAAATAGTCTATTCATTATGCAGTGGATATAGTTAAATGTGAGAGTTTGGACACCGAATTGTTGTCTTTGTATTTATTTTAGTCTGTCAAAATGTGTAATTGTTTATGTGTGCCACTTCAGGTCTGATTTACATATGGTATGTAAGCTATCCATAATTGATTCATACGTAATCTGCACACTTTTTTGGGTGCTAACTTGTCTAAGATTCTTGTTGGCCTGACAATGTTCTGTGTTGTATTGCTGCTTAACTATTTTTATTTGTTTATTAATTTCTTATGAGAGTTATGGCCCAGGACAGACAACTGGCAAAAGAAATAGTTGGGAGCAGATTTTGTTGAGTTTAGTTTCATGTATTTATTTCGAAGATTAGATACTTGCACATCTCAGAGTTTTAACATTTGAGTTAACCTTATTAGGAGAGATCAAGAAGCCCCCTGTTTCCTGTATACCTCGTGTAGGCCTCAGTCTCCTGATGTTTAAATCCCAATCAATTGGTTCTCTTAAAACTTTTAGGGCATCAGATACTACATCATGATGTTAGAATTAAAACACTGGTCATGTTGGTTGTGTAAGAACAAAGGAGTTGCATTCTATTGCAGCATTTGAGATAAGAGAGTACAGTATCTCTGATAACTAATTGAGGAAATTGAGTTTTGTTTGTGTAGTTGTGGTGATTCTTTATCCATGTGCTCTGATAAATCTCTTCTCTGGTACTTGTCAGTTTCTTAAGGGACTATTATTTGTCGGAATGTGTGTGGGTTGAAGTTTGGTAAAGTTCTTTTGTATTTTAGTTTAATATTATAAGCATTTTTATTGGTAATTGTTATTTTTTTGTTTACTAAATAACTGTATAAGATTTACATTACCTGATCACTGCAAGCAGTTTCTCTGAATTTTTTCATAGTCTCCTCATCTCAAAGATTTTGAACGCTTCACATATTCAGTGAACCTAATTGAGTTCGGAATTGAACAGTTTATGTTGTAACACGGCAAGAAACATTCACAAATCTATCTGATGTGTGGGCTAAAGAAATGACCTGGACTCAACAAATTAAGATTTCAGGACCAACCAAACATGCTTTTTCTTAACCACCAAACATGCTTTTTCGAGCTGTTGACGGCCCAAAATTACCAAACGGCGTCGGATTAGTACGAAACTTGGCACACATGACCGCTTAGGCACGAGAGACTTGTGGGAGAAGACGGGACTCGAATCGAGTTCCCAGTTTGGGAGTTAGAGCCGGATTTCGGTCTAGGCAAACTAGTTCCTTAAGAAACTTAGAATTCGAGGTGTTGGCGCCCTAAAACCAAAACGGCGTCGAATTAGCACGAAACTTGGCACACATGACCGCCTAGGCACGAGAGACTTGTGGGAGAAGACAGGACTCGAATCGGGTTCCCGGTTTGGGAGTTAGAGCCAGATTTCACTATAGACAAACTAGTTTCTTAAGAAACTTAAAATTCGAGGTGTTGACGCCCCAAAATCACCAAACAACATCGGATTAGCACGAAACTTGGCACACATGACCGCCTAGGCACGAGAGACTTGTGGGAGAAGGCAGGACTCGAATCGGGTTCTCGGTTTGGGAGTTAGAGCCGTATTTCACTCTAGACAAACTAGTTTCTTAAGAAACTTAGAATTCGAGGTGTTGACGTCCCAAAATCACCAAACGGCGTCGGGGTAGCACAAAACTTAGCACATACGACCACCTAGGCACGAGAGACTTGTGGGAGAAGACAAGACTTAAATTAGGTTCCCGATTTGGGAGTTAGAGCCGAATTTCACTCTAAGCAAACTAGTTTCTTAAGAAAACTTTGAATTCAAGGTGTTGATACCCCAAAATCACCAAACAGTGTCAGATTAGCACGAAACTTGGCACATGACTGCCTAAGCACGAGAGACTTGTGCGAGAAGACAGAACTCGAATTGGGTTCCCGATTTGGGAGTTAAAGCCGAATTTCGGTCTAGGCATACTAGTTCCTTAAGAAATTTAAAATTCGAGGTGTTGACCCCCAAAATCACCAAACAGCGTCGGATTAGCACGAAACATGGCACACACGACCACCTAGGCACGAGAGACTTATAGGAGAAGATGGGACTCGAATCGGGTTCCCGATTTGGGAGTTAGAGTTAGATTTCGGTCTAGACAAATTAGTTCCTTAAGAAACTTAGAATTCGAGGTGTTGGTGCCTTAAAATCACCAAACGACGTTGGATTAGCATGAAACTTGGCACACACGACCGCCTAGGCACGAGAGACTTGTGGGAGAAGACGGGACTCGAATCAAGCTCCTGGTTTGGGAGTTAGAGCCGGATTTTACTCTAGACAAACTAGTTTTTTAAGAAACTTAGAATTCGAGGTGTTAATGCCCCAAAATCACCAAACGGCGTTGGAGTAGCATGAAACTTGGCACACACGACCACCTAGGCACGAGAGACTTGTGGAAGAAGATGGGACTCGAATTAGGTTCTCGGTTTGGGAGTTAGAGTCGGATTTCACTATAAGCAAACTAGTTTCTTAAGAAAACTTAGAATTCGAGGTGTTGATGCCCCCAAAATCACCAAACGGCATCGGATTAGCACGAAACTTGACAACACGATCGCCTAGGAACAAGAGACTTATGGGAGAAGATGAGACTCGAATCGAGTTCTCGGTTTGGGAGTTAGAGCCGGATTTTGGTCTAGGCATACTAGTTCCTTAAGAAATTTAGAATTCGAGGTGTTGATACCCCAAAATCACCAAACGGCGTTGGATTAGCACGAAACTTAGCACACACGACCGCCTAGGCACGAGAGACTTGTGGGAGAAAACGAGACTCAAATTGGGTTCCCGGTTTGGTAGTTAGAGCCGGATTTCACTCTAGGCAAAGTAGTTCCTTAAGAAACTTAGAATTCGAGGTATTGACGCCCTAAAATCACCAAACGGCGTCGGATTAGCACGAAACTTGACACACACGACCGCCTTGGCACGAGAGACTTGTAAGAGAAGACAAGACTCCAATGAAGTTCCCGATTTGGGAGTTAGAGTCGGATTTCGGTTTAGGCAAATAAGTTCTTTAAGAAACTTAGAATCCAGGGTGTTAAAGTCCTAAAATCACCAAACGGTGTCGGATTAGCACAAAACTTGGCACACACGACCGCCTAGACACGAGAGACTTATGGAAGAAGACGAGACACGAATCGGGTTCCCGGTTTAAGAGTTAATGCAGGATTTCGGTCTAAGCAAAATAATTTACTTAATTATCTTTGTAATTGTATAGTAGTTAAATTTTTATGTTTTTTTTTGTAATTAACATATTAACACATAATTATATTGTTATTAATTATTTTTATTTTTTGTTTTCAGATATTTCCTGAGTAGGAGTTTGCTTCTTGTGGAATGCATGCCTGTGAAGAATGCAACTAACTTTTGTTTTTGTTACCCACAGAAAATGGTGAGGAAAACTTTTAATTTTGATTTATGTTATTTTGAATTATGAACAACGTTATGTATTTAAACATTATATATGTATTATGGAATATTTTGAAGTGGGGTAATTTTGTTGATGTGTAGTTATAAATACAAGAATATTTTTATTTTGGAGAAATTGTTATTTCTATGCAGGAATTTTTATATTATTATATAATTATGGGTTTCTTTTTCAATTGATTTTCATTTAATATAGGTAATTTTAATATTTTTAATAATTTTATTGCAGTTTTTTTTCTTTTCTTTTTTTTTTTTAGCGATGGCACCACACCGTTACAAAAAGTATTAGAACCATTGGCGACAGTGGTCATGTTGTTACAACAAAAAACAATTCACGACAGCATTTTTTGCCGTCGCAAAAAAAAAAGCAACGGCTTTACAACGCCTTCTGCTGTGACCCTCCCTTTGCCGTTGCTAAAAGTCATTTGCCGTCGCTAAAAGTTTTTTGAGACGGCATTAGGAGTATTAGCGATGACATTTTACCGTCGCAAAAACCTAAAATTTTTGTAATGTCTCTTTTAAGGTGCATATCAGCTTATGCAAAAAATAAATAAATAAATAAAAATAACTTTATTACAAAATATATAATTTTTTTCATAAAAAATATGACAACGTTTGGTTTAGTTTTTAAATTAATATTTGGATCAAAAAATTTAAAAATATATTTAGCAAATTTTCAAAATTATTTTTTCTCTCTCCTCTCCTCTCTTATTTTTTTTTAATTAATAAATCAATCAATTATTTTTCTCTCTTCTCTATCAATCAATTTTTCTCACACTTATCTATTCAATTACAAAAAAAAGTTACAAACCATCCCAAAATTATTTTCAAAACTCATAACCAAACAAATTTTCAATTTTCAAAACTCTTTTTAACAACTCGTCTTTCAAAATAAAATTCAAAACTCTTTTCAAAACTAAACCAAATGGAGCCTTTAATTTTTTTCTTCAAAAAAGATATAACTTTTTATTTTTCACAAAATGTATAACTTTAGTTATACATAATTTTTAGATGTACATTATAATTTCACCATTCATAACTTTCATCACAAAAAAAATATAATTTTTATCACAAAAAATCCTTTTTTTATTATTTTTTTTTATAATGTATAAGTGCAAGTTGTAGTATTTTTCAAAAAATATTATTTTTATTTTTTACGTTTGGTACTAGTGATAATCAAGGTCAAAAGAAAAAATTCATTGCGATCAATCAAAAATGAATTTATTTAAATTGAAAATATTTTTTATTTTTTTAAAAAAAATATTTTTTAAACTTAAATCTTATCCACACAATCACAGGTACCACCACCGACTCACCACCATCACCGTTGTAGCCCGCACCACCATCACCCAATGTCACCTAGTGATAGAGAGGGTAATGGTAGTGATAATAGTGACAATGCTGAATAATTATATGAATAGGCAACGATGATGGTAATCGCAACAATGATGATGATAATGCCAACAGATAGGAGTGTAAAAATGACCTGCTGCCCATTTAGGCTCATTTGGGCTTGGGCTTGAGCCCAGTCCAAGTCCCCAGGTTTAGGCCTGGGCTTGGACCATCATTTTGAAGCCCCGCCCATCGACCCACTCAAGGCTCTGCCTGCCCAAGCCCGATATGAGGCCCAAGTCCACTGGCCCGCCCAAAGCCCGAATATCCCTAGATTTGGGCCTAATTTTTTAGCCCGTGAACTAGTTCGACCCAACCCAAATTTTGGCAGGAGCCCGTGAGGCCCGACCTAAGCCGGTCAAGCCAATATTACACCCCTGCCAACAGAGTGGCATCAATGAGATGGTGGTGGTAGTCTAACTACTAGGGTAATAGTACACTAGTGGTGGTGGATTGGCAAAGAAAATGTAAAATATATAAATTATTTATTATTTATATATAAATTTTTTAAATGTGATTTTGTTATGGATTTTTTTTTTTTTAAAAAAAAATTGATATTAAGGTTTTATAAAATAAAAGATATATAATATTTGTATAATAGTTGGAGTCTCTCAATATTTTAAAAGAGAAAATTTGACATAGAGAAATTTTGTCCTAATACAAAGAAATTTCAATTTTTACAGAGAAATTTTTCTGAAATGATCATAGAGAAATTTTATAATTTATTTGGTATGATCACAAAGAAATTTCGTCGAGAGATTTATTTTATAGAAAAAACATATTAGACTTTTCTTACTATCAAAAGTTGGAAAAAGATGTCTCACTAATTTTTTTCTTTTATCATTTCAATATATTTTTTAAAAAAAAAAATAGTAATATGTTTTTAAAATCAAAGATATGCATAATTTTCATTATTTTTTGGGGATTTGTTCAAAGCCCGCTCATAACAAAACTTAGGTAAATCATTGCAAATGATCCCCATAGTTTATCTATTTTTTCATTTTAGTCTTCGTTGTTTTAATTTGATCAATTTTATTTCTTAATTTTACGGATTGTGTCATATTAGTCAAATAAATAATGGCGGTTAAGTTTGATCGACGGAAAATTAAATGATATTTCAATTTGGTCCCTACAGTTTATAGGCAAGTCAAAACAACAGGGACTAAATTGATACATCCTCTAAACTATATGAACCAAATTGAAATATCATATGACATAATCCGTAAAATTAAAGGGCAAAATTGAACTAAAATAATAGGTACCAAAATGAAAAAAAGTAAATTACAAAGACTACCACTGCAATTTGCCTATAAAACTTTAATGCATTAAGGACAATCACAAATTTTTTTTTTTAAAAGTTCAACATATAATACCACTATTACCAAAATATTAAATTTTAAAATAATATAACTTTTAATATAAATACCGATTTTTAATAAAATTAGTATTTTTAAAATTCTCTCGTTAAGATCTATCAAATAAAATCGATGTTGATTATGAAATTCTTAAAAAAAATTTATTACCATCAAAATTGATGTAAATAATAATATATTATTTTATTTGACAATAATATATTATTTTTATTCACAGTAATATATTATTTTGATAATATTATTCAAAAAATAAAAAATATATTTATTTTTACTCAATTACACGCCTTCTGTTAGAAATAAATTGAACAGTCTGTTTTTACCAAATAAAGGTCCCAGGAAGAATTGTGGCTAAATTTTTCATTTCCCTACAAATCAATGGTCTCAATTAATCGACAGCTAGATACCATTACAAAACAATATTCTCTCTCAAAAATGGTAGGACCTAAATATTTTATTAATATTATACTAAGAGCTTATTTGGGTGGGTTTATCTTTTTATATTTTTGAGTTACATTCAGTGTGTTTGATTTAAATTTTTTGAATTAAATTTTTTAAAAATTAAGTTTTTTAATTTTCGTGTTTTTTTTTTGTCTTTAGTGAATATTTTTAAAATTTTAAACATTTTTTTTTACTTTTTTAGATGCACCTTACTTAGATGTATCTAAAAAGTAAAAAAATTTGAAAAAATATTTTAAAATTTAATAAATACATGAAAATAAAAAAATGTACTGAATTTTTGTATTTTTTTATATTTTTGATATTTAGTGAATTTTTAAAAACAAATTTACAAATTTTTTACTTTTTAAGTATATTTATGTTAGATATGTCTAAAAAGTAAAAAAAATTACTTAAAATATTAAAAAATTCAGTAAAAAAAACACGAAAAATAAGAAAATAAATTTTTTAAAAGGTGTTTTTTGAAAGTAAAACAAGAAAGTAATATTAAAAAAGATCAGATTTTCATATTCAAACGCACCACTTCAAGCCCTTGTATCTCTTTTCTCGTAACTCTGCTTTGCCTCATTTTTGCTTCATTGGATTCACCTCGTGGCCTAGTTTTCGTATCACTCCTCACACGCCTCGTTCCGTTCTTTTTGCATTATGTCAAAGCTTTGAAAGATGACCAAAAATAAGATTTTTTTTCTTCCCGTTTTCGACATTTCTTTGGCCCATCTTTCGGACTCCATAATTTTCTTGATTCTTAACAAATTTATCCCGTTCTTTCACCAATCTCTTCACCTTGCTTTAAGCTTCATCCTACGCCATCTCGTTTTCTTAATTCTTCCTAAAATCAGTGGTTTTGACATGTTGAAAGTTGTCCAAAAACTAACTTCACACATTCCAAAGAAACATCTCTAAATCTATTTCTTTCTTTCATCATCCACCATCTTTTGCTACTTCATAGCACTTTGTAAAGAGTGGTTCTTGGTTTTGACGGAGCTAGGCGATGGTGATCGTGACAGTTCAGCGGTGACATAGAGCTCGCGGTGATGGTAATCGTGGAGTTTGATGGTAGTGGTGATGGAACTTGGTTGTGAAAATGGGTGGAGGAGGTGGGTTTGGTGTTGAAAGGTGGTGGTGGTGATGGTGGCCACGGTGAGAGAGAAGATATATACACACACACACATATAGAGAGAGAGAGAGAGAGAGGAGGAGGGATACGAAATAATACAAATGAAATGACTGAGTGTAACATATACAGGGGCATTGATGACTTTTTATTACTTCTGTTGCGTTCGTCTAAAATTACAGTTTGATATTAAGTCTAGGAGTTTAAGTGTTAGAAATGAAACTATAAGGGAGTTTCGTATTTTTTGGACAAATCACAAAAGGTTAAAATGTAATTTACCCTTTAATTTTTTTCATAAATAATCAATACACAGAACTTACAAGATGAGCCTGAAGGTATCGTGGATGAGCCTTACAAGCTCAAATTGGATGTTCTAGTTCTCACATCCTCTCTTTCTACACAAAAAAAAAAAAATAAAAATAAATAAATAAATAAATAAATAAATAAATAAATAAATAAATAAATTACACTTCAAAACTTCTTAGGGCAACTCAAGTGATTCATATCATTTTGATAATAACAAATCCGGAAATACCATTTTTCTCACATACTATGAAATAAAAATAGGGAACTTTTTTGATAAATCCACTTTCTAAGAGTTTTATTCTATCCAACCCATATTCTTTTTACTATTCCATTAGGTCCTATTTGAGATAAGAAGACCAAAATACCCTTTTCATCTACTTATGTTCTATTTAGTTCACATTATTTTCTTATGTTTTAATAAGTCCTATGGGTGACATAATTACCAAAATACCCTTAATGTGAATGTGCACACCGTCAATGTGAATCTTCATATCGTCAATGTGTAGGGGCCCAGCCCATGTCGATCCTCGTGGGTGCCCGGAAAAATTCGAGTCGGACTGGGGCGGGCCCGGCCCGTTGACAATGTGAATATTCACATTGACATGTTAACATTCACATTAATAGGAGTGTAAAATTGGTCCGCGTCCCATGGCGGCGTAAAACCCGCCCGCGGCCCATGGGCGGCCCGGGGCGGGTCCGGTCCGGCCCGTTGACAATGTGAATATTCACATTGACATGTTAACATTCACATTGATAAGAGTATAAAATTGGCCCGCGGCCCATGGGCGGCCAAAAGCCCGCCCGCCGCACGGGGCGGGCCCGGCCCGGCCCGTTGACAATGTGAATATTCACATTGACATGTTAACATTCACATTGATAGGAGTGTAAAATTAGCCCGCGCCTTGTGGTTGGCCGAAACCCGCCCACGGCCCGTGGTCGGCCCGGGGCGGGCCCGGTCTAGCCTGTTGACAATGTGAATATTCACATTAACATGTTAACATTCACATTGATAAGAGTATAAAATTGGCCAGCGGCCTAGGGCGGGCTCGACCCGACCCATTGATAATGTGAATATTCACATTGACATGTTAATATTCATATTGATAAGAATGTAAAATTGGCCCGCAGCCCGTGGGCGGCCCGAAACCCGACTGCAGCCTGAGGCGGGCTTAGCCCGACCCGTGACAATGTGAATATTCATATTGACATGTTAACATTAACATTAATAGGAGTGTAAAATTTGCCCGCTGCCCGAAGCTTGCCCGCGGCCCGGGGTAGGCTCGACCCGGCCCGGCCCGGCCCGTTAACAATGTGAATATTCACATTGACATGTTAACGTGCACATTGATAGGAATGTAGAATTGGCCCGCGACCCGTGGGCTGCCCGAAGCCCGCCCGAAGCCCGCCCACGGCCCAGGGCAGGCTCGTTTGGGTCCGGGCCCGAGCATGTCCGAGACCCTAGGCTAGGGCCTAGGCCATCACTTTGAAGCCCGACCTCGCCCATCAGCCCGCTTAAAGTCCATTCAAGGCTCAATCCGAGGCCCAGCCCGCCCGAGGCGCAATGTCTTTTTTTGTAGAAAATAATAAAATTTTAGTAGAAAAAATTAAAAAGAATTAAAAAAAATGGCCAAGCCCGCCCAAGCCCGACCTAAGCTCGAGGCTAGGCCCAGGCCCACCGGCCCGACCCGAGGCTCGATCCATCGGCCCGTCCAAAGCCCGAATACCCTTGTGCCAAGGCTAGGGCCTGGGCCTAATTTTTTGGCCTGTGGGCCGGACCGGGTCGGCCCTGATTTTTTCGAACACCCACGAGGCTCGATATGGGCCGGCCCGAGCCTCTATGCATTGATGATATGAACATTCACATTGACGATGTGAACATTCACATTATGGGTATTTTGGTAATTATGTCTCCCATAGGACTTATTGAAACATAAGAAAATAATGTGGACTAAATAGAATATAAGTAGATGAAAATGGTATTTTGGTCTTCTTACCTCAAATAGGACTTAATGGAATAGTCAAAAAGAACGTAGGCTGCCCGAAACCCGCCCGCGGCCCGGAAAAGGCTCGTTTGGGCCCGGGCTCGAGCCTAGTCCGAGACCCTAAGCTAGGACCTGGGCCATCACTTTGAAGTCCGCCCCGGCCTATCGGCCCCGTTAAGGCCCATTCAAGGCTCGGTCTGAGGCCCGGCCTGCGCCGAGGCCTAGTGTCTTTTTTTGTGGAAAATAATAAAATTTTGGTAGAAAAAGTTAAAAAGAATTAAAAAAAATGGCCAGGCCTGCCCAAGCCCAACCCAAGCCTGAAGCTAGGCCCAGGCCCATCGGCCCGACCCAAGGCTTGACCCACCGTCTCGGGCCTGGACCCAAACAAGCCTGCCCCGGGCCGTGGGCAAGCTTCGGGCAGCCCACGGGCCGCGGGCCAATTCTACATTCCTATCAATGTGCATGTTAACATGTCAATGTGAATATTCACATTGTCAACGGGCCGGGCCGGGTCGGGCCTACCCCGGGCCGCGGGCAAGCTTCGGATAGTGGGCAAATTTTACACTCCTATCAATGTTAATGTTAACATGTCAATGTAAATATTCACAATGTCACAGGTCGGGCCAAGCCCGCCTCGGGCTGCGGTCGGGCTCCGGGCCGCCCACGGGCTGCGGGCTAATTTTACACTCTTATCATTGTGAATGTTAACATGTCAATGTGAATATTCACATTGTCAACGGGCCGGGTCGGGCCCGTCCTGGGCCGCTGGCCAATTTTATACTCTTATCAATATGAATGTTAACATGTCAATGTGAATATTCACATTGTTAACAGGCCGGGCCGGGCCCGCTCCGGGTCGCCATGGGCCGTGGGTGGGTTTCGGGCAGTTACGAGGCGCGGGCTAATTTTACACTCCTATCAATATGAATGTTAACATGTCAATGTGAATATTCACATTGTCAACGGGTCAGGTCGGGCCCGCCCCGGGCCACGGGCGGGTTTTTGGCCGCCCATGGGCCGCGGGTTAATTTTATACTCTTATCAATGTGAATGTTAACATGTCAATGTGAATATTCACATTGTCAACGGGCCAGACCGGGCCCGCCTCGGGCCGTCCATGGGCCACGGGTGGGTTTCGCGCCACCACGGGATGCGGGCCAATTTTACACTCCTATTAATATGAATGTTAACATGTCAATGTGAATATTCACATTGTCAACGGGCCGGGCCCGCCCCAGCTCGCGGGCGGGTTTCGGGCCGCCCACGGGCCAATTTTACATTCCTACCAATGTGAATTTTAAAATATGAATGTTCACATCATAAAATTGCCAACCGTTCAAAAAATATTTACAAGGGTATCAAAATTAAATATAAAGGCATAAGTGTCCAAGAAAATAGTGTAAATCAAGAAAAAAGACTTTATGGAATAAAACTATACATACATAGGACTAAATGGGTTAAAAAATTCTTTCATAGACTTCTTAGGTTAAAACACTTCTAAATGAGATTTATTAATAAAAATCCCATAAAAATATTATTTATGGCCCAAGAAAAATAGTAAATTTTAACAATACTAAGATTTCTATACCCAATAATCACGTATGCAAAATTTTAAGTCAATCAATTCTAAATAATTCTTGCTAAATTTTAACAATTCCATATGCTTATAGAGAAGAACTCGTGAGGATATATTTCAAAACAAATAAGATGAATTATATGGTTAAAATTACTAGATCAATTTAATTTTTTTAATGAATAATTTATACACCTGAACTTAAAATATAAACAAAATTGATCATCAAAATATACCAAGCAGGTTGGATGGTCCAATCATTTTTTTTTTTAAATTGTTAACAAATAAAAAGGGAAACAAATATATTGAATTTAATTTATTATCTACTGATGTTTCACATAAATACATCCCAATCAAAGTTCTTTTATGGAAGATTGCAAAGTTTACATCAATTATTATGTATGCAAGAATCTAGTAATAATACAACTAATTTTCAGCCAGAATTGAAGTAGTAGATGTGAAATTTGTTTGAATGATAATAATTATCATCATGGTTTCTGAGGAGCACGATAATAGCTGTTCTTGTAATTGTGACCCCATGGAGCATCTGCTGCTGTTTCGCCTGTTTCAACCAATTAACTCATGTTAATCAAATAAATCCAACTTCTTGTTTTTATTTTTATTTTTTATATTTAAATACCATAATTAAAATTGGTTTTTCATATCTTTGCTACTTAAAAACTAATTGCAATTATTTTCCATATCAAGAGTAATTTATTGACAGGCGACCCAAAAAGTAATTGCCACAGCATATCTATGGAGAAAAAATTAGCAAATATCTATGGAGAAAAAATTAGCAAATTAGGGTAAACTTTTAAAACTTTTAACACAAATGATATAATCTTAAAAATATTAAAGACTTGGAATCTCTCAAAATTGCTCACTTTCCTCTCACTTTTGTAATTGCCTTTATTGAAATTATAAAATATTATTTGTTACAATAATATTAATCTTCCCTCCCTAAACAAATTTTTTGACTCGAGGTGGGTTTAGAGTGTTTTCTTATTTATCATTGTAAATTTATTCATGAAAACACAAGAGACTAATATCAATAGGAAGTTCTAAAAGAATCATGACTTGATAAGGAGGAAAACTTACGAGGACGAGAAATTCCAACAAATTCTCTTGAAGCCACTTGAAATGCTAGCAGAAGCATAACAATCAACAGGGACTCAAAAAAAAGTATCAAAATCTTCATTGAAGCCATAATTTTTAGCACAATGAGATCGTTTAGACAAATCCAAATTTATAAACCCAGACGTAAAGTTAATTTGTTCTCATTTTCCAAATAGAGTATATAACTTTTCGTCCAAGACTTCAGTGTTGCTACACAAGTCATCGGCGTTGACTGACCTAACTGTTTAATAATTTAACATGGATTTCGTCCATGATAAATGCTAACACGGACGCGTTTCTACGAGATTTAGGTGCAGTTTGGCTAGTTGGGATTTGATTAAAATAGTTAATAAAGATAAATAATAATAATTTAAAATAATTAATAAAATAAAATAGGGAAAATCGGTCTAGGGTCCCTCTCCCACTTTTCGTAATGGAAGAGATCCACAAAATTATTTTTTGATGTCTAAGGTCCTAAACATATATCAGACAAATTTCAGTCAAACCCACCGCCATTCTTACCCACAACCACCGCCATTCTGATCACCATTTCCATTTCCATTTCCATTTCCATTCCTATCCCCACCACCGCTGCTTCGCTCCCAAACCACCGACACAGATTGAGATTTACCGTCTCTACATTTATATCCCAAAGGCTGTCTCGAAATCGCAACGAAGCTGAAGACGAAGCCGGTGAGTCCGATCAGGAAACAGAGGATCACTCTTGCTCAAACACATCCAGACCCACGAACCCCCGTATGCTTCTTCTTCAAATTGTTGTTGATGTTGTTGTTGATCATCAATATCAGTATCTAGTTCTTCCGATTCGTCTTCTTCTCAATGCTCCAAATACCGATGGTATAGAGATTGAAGCAACCTACAACTAACTGAAGTGAAGAAACTTGAATCAACTGCTCACTACAATACCGATTTTGGCAAAGATTAGAGTAGATACTGTTTTCTTCTAATAGCCATGGATGTTAGGGCAGTGCATTTTCTTCATTCTCTCCCTGAGAAATGTTGTATCAGATACTGGATCTTTGAGAGCTTTGTACCCTTTATACTTGTCCAGTTTGTGTTTATTTATTAGCTGGACTTGGGGGGAACAAAAGACATAAATAGTCTGTGAAGATGGGAGAAGCCTTTTTTGTTTTTTGCTTTTTGTTTTTTTCTTTGGAGAAATGAAATTTGAGCTATTGAGTCCGATCAGTCCTTCACCAGAACCTGAAACAAAGCAATTACTTTTTTCATAGCTAGCCTCTCTCATCTCTTTTTTTTCCTTGTCTTTTGTTCATCAATATCAGTTTCAGAGAAATTTAAAATTTCTCTGGAGATAAATTCAGAGCAGATTTTCTCTGATTCGTACCATTGATTTGAGCTCCAAAACCAAATCAACCCAGAGAAAATTCACAAACTGGTTCTTATATACACATCCAACCCAAAGAAAATTCAAATTTCTCTGGGTTCAACCCAGAGAAAATTCAGTCCAACAACCCAGAGAAAATTCAGTCCAACCAAACCAGAGAATTTTGTAACTTGTTGCTGAGAGCAGGCTACAGTTTTGTGAATTTTTGGTTCTCCAATTTAAATTCCTTTGCAGCATTCTCTTTCTCAGCTACCAAGGTAATAGAAGACATATTTTGCCTATTCTCCAAGAAAGGAGGTGTTTGTGTTTGGAACTTTGGATTAGTGATTAGCTTCTCAAATACTACCAGAAGCACATCTCACTCTATCGTGGGAAATTTACAGTGGAAAAAGTCTAGAGAAACACCTATTTCACGCTTTTTAATTCTTAGATCAGTTTTGATCGACCATTATTGGCTTGATTGGCTCAACTTATCCATTATTATACTGGTTTTGTTTTTTATCCCCCCAAAATGGTCGTGTATCTTTTACATGGATTGGGTGATTTTCGGAAGAAAAGAATATTGGATTGCTAAAAATGAGAGAAATTAGGGGAAATGAGAAGAAAAGTAGAGAAACTCATCCAGAGAAATTTGGTCCAGAGAAGTTTCTCTGGGCCAGAATTTCTCTGACCAATTTTCTCTGGACTGAAATTTCTCTGGACCAATTTTCTCTGGACTGAAACTTCTCTGGATCAAGGTTAAGGGACCTTAGACATTATGAAAATATTGTTGAGGGACTTTAGACATTATGAAAATATTTGGTGTCCTTCATGCTATAAAATCATAATACCAGGGACCTTAAAAAAAAAAACCCCAATAAAATATTATATCTTACAAGTAATCATTTTTTTTTTTTTTTTTTGGGGGGTTTTTATTCTTAAATCTCATTTAGAAGTGTTCTAACCCAAGAAGTTCAAGAATGAATTTTTTTAATCCACAAAGTTCCATGTATGTATACTTTTATTCCATAAAGTCATTTTTTTTATTTACACTATTTTCTTAGACTCTTATGCCTTTATATTTAATGTTGATAAACCCTAAATCAAAAAAGCACCATTTTCATCAAACTTTAATATTGATATTTAATGTCCCTAAACCTTAAACCAAAAAGTTCCCTTTTCATCAAACTCATTAAAAAAATTGATAATCTTATTAAATGGACACTTTTCTGGAAAGTTCTTTAATAGCTTCAACACCATGAGAATTCTCTCTCATCTGATGTGAACGTTCACAACACCTTTTCGAAAAATTCTCTCTCATCTAATATAGTGATGTGAACGTTCACAACATGTGAAAATTCTTATTTTTAAGTAGTAATAATATGTTATATTTCTCTTTTTTGTGATTGAGATTACTATTGGTAATGACAATCGACGTTAAATATTAACATCATGTAATTGACAACCCATAATGTAACTGCCCCCTTTTTATTATGAATATTCACATCATGTTTATATTCAAATGAAAGTTGAAGGTTGTGGTTGTGTAATTTGATGCAATGCTAATGTGAACATTCATATCACCTTTATGACAATGTTATCTGATGTGAACATTCATACGTCATGTTTATATTCAAATGAAAGTTGAGGCTTGTGGTTGTGTAATTTGATACAATGCTAATATGAACCTTAACATCACCTTTATCACAACGTCATTTGATGTAAGCATTCACATTCACGTCATCTAATGTAAACATTCACATCATCATGTACAGTCATATTTATATTCAAATGAAAGTTGAGGCTTGTGTGTAACAACCCCGAACTCCGATTAACACTAATCTATGATTAATTATACCTAACAGTAATTAAGAAGGGATTCTGAATTAATTTGCATGAGTTCGGGTTGCATTATCTGTGTTTGTATCTGTTTAGCATAGAAAGATCTGTTCATATTTTAGCTTCGGTTTGCAAATTGAGGGCCTTATTGGCATCCAATTCAGAAATTGACTTGACTTATGTGTTAATTGAGAATTTTAGAATTTGATGGTAAGTTTAATTGAAATCTAATTTGGAACGATTAAATTAGATTAAATTTATGCTATTTGATTAGTTTTGTTTACCTATCGCTTAGTGAGCCTTTTTGACCCCACTAACTCATTTCCTTGCATTCAACCCACACACTCTTGAGCTCTCACACACACAAACGTGAGAAAGGGAGAGTAGAGGGAAATTGAGCTCAAACAAAGATTTGGCTAGGAAATTGAAGACAATTTGAGGCCTTGGGTTAGAATCACACTTGAATTCAACCTTACGTGAGAACTATACTCTTAAACTCTGTATTTATGATAATAAGTATGTGAATTCAAGAGAGTTAGGTGTGCAATTAAGCTAAGATTGAAGAATTAAAGCTCAATACATACATGCATATGTAATTCATGGCATTTGAGGTTGTTTTTCCAAAGGATTCTTGCATGCATGTCATGATCCTAGCTTTGTTTTGGAAATCCTTCATGTTCTATGTCATTTTGTCATAGTTGATCATGTTTTGAGAAGCTTTGGTTCAAAGAATTGCATGCAAGACATGTTCACGTATTACTCTTGAGTTTCAAGTTGAAATTTTGCACAAATGGCAAGCCTTTGAGCTATGGTTTTTTGAATTGATCCTTGGAACATGTTTTATGAGTCTCTATGAGTTTTCTAAAGTTTTGGCCTAGAAAAATTGAGTTTGATGTCTTGGAGGCTGAATTTGAACCTGTGGATCAAATCTGGAAATTCCATAAATTTGATCCACGCTCGAGCGAGGGACTTCACGCTCGAACGAGCACTTTGAGTGCGTGCACTTCCCCTCGAGCGACGTGAGTCACGCTCGAGCGTGAAATCCATGTACCCAGAAGTTCATGTGTTTTACAGTCTGCTCGAGCGAGGGAAGTCACGCTCGAGCGAGGGTCTGAGTCTCACGCTCGAGCAGGGATCGAGTATCCATCAAGCGTAAAAAACATACATCCAGTACTTTTGTCAAGTTTGCAGTCCGCTCGAGCGAGTAAATCCACGCTCGAGCGAACCTTCACTTTCTGCATGTCCGCTCGAGCATAGAAAGCCACGCTTGAGCGTGGACTCCATTTTTAGCAAAAATTTGAGTAATGTTTTCAAGTGCATTGTGGCATCATCTTTCCATTCTAGGCATTCCTAGGCCGTATTTAAGACATTATAATGAGGTTAAAGACTAGAAACACACCCAGAACAAATAAAACAAGTTATGCATAATTTGAGCATGTGATTCAAGTGTGTATTTGTATGTAGGTTCGTGTAGGTCGCGTGCCTTGAACCATTTGATTAATCTGCTCTGTTTGTCTGCACCCAAAGCCAACTGTGAGTAATAACTCGATAAAGTTATGTTTAACTTTAAGTATTTTTTGACTGATAAGATATGATATGTTTTCTAAAATGCCATATTATGAATTATGAATGAATGTCCAATTTTCTGAAATGTATTTGCGGCACCCTTAGTTCATGTGGCCCTCGCCCGGGGGTAACAATACTGTAGCCAATATGCATGTGGCCCTCGCCCAGGGGTAACAATACTGTGGCCTATATTCATGTGGCCCTTGCCTGGGGGTAACAATACCGAGGCCTATATTCACGTGGCTCTTGCCTGGGGGTAACAATACCATGGCTACTTGCGCAAGATATAGACCTTTGTGGTCGTCGGTACCGACTATACATGTGGGTCGTAGGACCAAGTTGACATGACGGCTAATGGGTATACCACGTATGATCCTATGGAAAGTCTAAACATGAATATAAGTGTGTATCCGAATTCAACTATGATTTACAATTGAAATATGCTTATGACTCTGTTTCCGACATGAATACGTTGTGATATAAACTTTGAAATCTAACTCTATGCTGGACATCATTCATTAAAACTTTTTATCTAGTAATTATTCACTGGGCTCTAGCTCACTATATTATTTATATGTATGTAGGTGAGCAGGCACGTGACCAGGCCTGAGGTGCCGCCGGGTGAGTTTTGGTGTCAGCCAGCTATCACGCCTCCCGTGGAGGTTCCCTTTTGAGATCTACCCGGGTTTATTGTCTATGGGACTTTTGTATTTTTGAAATGTTTATGTCTGGCCTGAACACGTAGTAATCTTGTATATATGGCTTGGATGATGTAAGGCTACTGTATTTTAATGCCTTATATGTATGTATGCAAACATGTATATGAAAAGTTTCAAATATTCTATCACATATATGTCTGCACAGCTCTATGGACTATGTAACTTTATATATTTGCTTCCGCAGCCCCTGTTATATATATTATTCTGTTCAGAGGCCTTCAGTAATCTAAGGATTACTGGCCGGTTACGATGCTAAACCCTTAGGGGCGGGTTTGGGTCGTGACATTATGGTTGTGTAGTTTGATGCAATGCTAATGTAAACTTTAACATTACATTTATCATAACGTCATCTGATGTGAACATTCACATTCACGTCATTTAATGTGAACATTCACGTCATCACGTACAGTCAACATTTAGATGTATAAGAACTACCAAAACATAATGACAATCAATAAAGAAACATGTTTCATTTTTTGTGTGTAATATATATCAACATTAAATAGTGGTATGTAGTTAATGCATTTTTTTGGGAGTAAGATATGAGAAATAGGAATAGTCATGGGAACTACCAAAACATAATGACAATCAACATTAATGGGGGCAGGAGAGATTGAGGGTGTTTTAGTCTTCTTACCTCAAATAGGACCTAATGAAATAGTCAAAAAGAATATGGATTGGTTGGAATAAAACTCTTAGAAAGGGGATTTATCAAAAAAATTCCTTTTTTTTTTTTTTAACAACCTTATATTCAACTCTGTTCAAAAAAAAAAAAAAAAAAAAAAAAAAACCCTTATATTCAACTAAAAAAAATCACAGATAATTCCAAACACACAACTTTTTTCTTTATGTAAAATAGTCAAAACAGAAATGATAGAGATCCATTTTTTCCTTAATCCCCACAACCCCCACAGACACATGTCAGTGAGTGACAGGAGAGAAAAAAAAACAAAAAACAAAAAACACAAAACAAAAAGTTGGCAAATCCTAATACATTGGGGTGGTGGGGGTCAAAGAAAAAGGGCGTCTAGGAAAAAAGGGGTCTCAACCTTTTTCCTAGTAAAAAAGGCACTCAAATAGTCAAGTTCACAAACGAGCACTTAGAGGTGGTTTGGCAATTACCTAAATAAATTGCTTATTGACTTATTTGTTATAAGTTATTATATCACCTCTTTATTTTTTTATACATATTTTCGTAAAAAGTTAAAAGTCATTGTTTAATCTGTTTGGGTTTAAAATAATTTTAAAAATATTTGAGAATGTTACTATGCATATCTCACTACAAGAAAATGGGGTTTATAACACGGAAGCATTTGCGACGACATCACTTACCGTCTCAAAAAGTAATTTTTTGCTATGGCACCCCTTCCTGTCACAAAAAAATAACTTTTTTGCGACGGTAACAACTGCCGTCGCAAATAATGCGCATTTTTTGCAACGGTAACCTATTCTGTCACAAATAAAGCTGTTTTTTGCAACAGCATAAACTGCAGTCGCAAATAAGAGAGTTTTTTGCGATGGCAATAGGTGTCGTCGCAAAAAAAAATAATAATAATAATAAATAATAAATAAATAAGAAAAGGCGAGACTATTTTGATGAGACGGCATTAGAAGTATTAGTGACGATATTTTGCCGTCGCAAAAAACTGAAATTTTTATAGTGTTTCATCCATTTTTCATCTTCCTATCTCTCTATCTCTCTCTTTCTCTCTCTCTCTCTCTCATCTATATTCTCTATTCTTTGTTCTCTTTCTCTTTCTCTTTCTTTTTCTCTCTCTCACTCATCACTCTTCTCTCTGGCTCTCTCATCTCTCTCCGCTCTCTGTCTCTCTCTCTATATATATATCTCTTGTTCATCTCTTTTTGTTGTCTCTCTCTCTCTATCTCTCGCTCATCTTGTTTCTCTCTCTTTTTTCTCTCTCTCACTCATCAATCTTTTCTCTGGCTCTCTCATCTCTCTTCGCTCTCTATCTCTCTTGCTCATCTTTCATCTCTCTCTCCTTCTCTCTATATATCTCTTGTTCATCTCTTTTTGCTATCTTTCTCTCTTTCTCTCTCTCTCTCTCTTTCTCTCTCTCTCACACTCGCTTATCTTGTTTCTCTCTCTTTTTTTTTTCTCTCTCTCACTCATCTCTTTTCTCTCTCAATTGTTCATTTCTCTTAATCACACTCATCTCTTTCTCTGAGCCCATTGTTGTTGAAAAAGGAAAAAGTCAAAAAATGAAATAGGTCTCTCCCTCTGTTTCTTTCTCTCTCTGTCTCTCGCTCATCTCTTTTATCTCTCTTTTTCACTCATCTCTCTTCTTTATCTCTCTCACCTCTCTCTGTCTCTCTTGCTCATCTCTCATCTCTTTTTTTATGTCTCTCTCTCTATATCTCTCTCATTCATCTCTTTTTTTTGTTTCTCTCTCTTTTTCTCTCTCTCTCTCTCTCTCTCTCTCGCTGATCATCTCTTGTTACTCTCTCATTTTTTTGTTTCTCTCTCTTCCTAGCTTTCATTGCGCACCAAAATGAACACGGAGGTTTTTGGCAAAAAAATGAGTTATTTTTTGGCTACGGCAGCCTTCCCCCATCACAAATACAAGTTATCGGCGACGACAATACCCTCGTCGCAAATAAAAAAATTACTAAACAAGCCACGGATTCTTCGTTTAGGGCATGTTTGGTAACCATTTCGTTTTCAGTTTTTAATTTATATTTACAAAAATTTACAAAACTGTCATAAAACTTGTTTGATAATTTTTTTGGTTTATAAATGGTTGTCTCAGTTTATAAATTTGAAGAAAAATTGTAAACTCAAAAAATGAGTTTATGTTGGTTTTTAAACAAAAATTTAAATTTTAAAATTTTGACTAAAAATTTTTATTTTTCAAATAATTTTTTTTCAATTACTTTTTTTTCAATTAATTTTTTTCCAATCAATTTTTTTTTTTCAATTATAATGTATATCATCCCATTGTCATAAATAATAAAAAAATAAATATAAATATTTTAGGTCTGGACAAACATGTTTTTTAGTTTATGTTTTTAAATTTTTTTAAACATTTTGTTCAAACCAAACTCGTTTGTAATTTATGTTTTTCTAAAAATAAATAAAAATCAATTTATAAAATTTTTGTAAACATAAACAAAAAACGTAAACGTTACCAAATACTACCGTAAATTTTCATTTGTGATGGTTATACTTGACATCGCAAAAAAAAAAAAAAAAACAACCAATCAACCAAAAATCTGATTCGCGCTCGTTTTTCCCCCCCAACCAAAAATCTCCAAATTTCAAATCCCTAGTCTTTTGAACCAAAAATCCCCATCTCTCTCTCTCTCTATCGCGACTATGAGCAGGGCAGACAACAGCGTCGAGCAACGACAGACGACGGCAGCGAGGTCGTTAAAATCCGATTTCTTTGTAAGTTCGATTCATTATCTCTCTCCCTCTACACTCTCTTTCTCTGCATGTATAAATCAATCGTATATAATTTTTGATTTCTCTAATTATTTTCTCCATAAATCGCTTTCTAATTTCTGATTATTTTCTTAACTGATTTGTAGTTTCAATTACACAAATCCAGATCTCTCCTCTCTCATTCACCAAGTAACTATTTCGTACTTCTAGAGAGAAAATGAGAGAGCAATTTCATATTTGTTCGAACATTGGTTTGGAGGAAATTGAAACCCTTAGATTTGCCTGAAATTGTTGTGTTTTGTTGCTTTGTTTCTGCATTGATTCACTGAACTGCATCATTCTCTCTTGTGGCTGAAGAAAACTCATTAAGAAATTTTTAATTATAATTTTTTTGTCTTTTCAAATTCATAAACATAAAGGGAAATTTATAAACATTAGAACAAGAGTTGAGTTTTTGAATGGGTTAATACCAGAAATATCAAGTTGAACACTGAAATAAAACACATATGTGAAGAGGAGAACAAAAAAATGCTAGCGAGGGATATGGAAATTTTTTCTTTTAAATTGTACATGTAGTCAAGATGAATGTAGTGTTTTAATCCGAGCTCGTTCGAAGCCCTAACATTGTCATGGAGAAAAGTAAAAAAAAGAGAAAAAAAAAAAAAGAATCATTGAAAAGAAACCAAGAAAAATAATTAGATCAATGTCGCGCAATTTTACACATAATTCTTTTTAAGAAAGTGAACAGAATATAGCTAAAATTCTAGGGAGTTTACCTGCTTCATAACCTTAATGCTTTTTATGCTTAATACCAGGAACTTTTGTGAGTATGCATAATGTGTGGTTTCAAAATTACTATTGTGCATGTGATATGACCCCTTGGGCTTGACTAGTAAGAAGATTGGAAATCACATGGGAAATGTATATGGATATTATTAGATCATCCTACTTCCTACTTCATTATAATCTGTTGGTCCTTGTAGGATAAAGTATAGCAATGTAGAATTAAGAAAGAGACAGATTATTTGATGATTAAATTAGAAAGAAAAAAAAAAAAGTTAAACAAACTAGAAACATAAATTGTATTATTCAAAATTATGAATCCTTGTTGCAAAGATAGTTATTGGGATGCCTAAAATAGCAAAATATCTGTGAGTCTGGCGCCAAGAAGTAAATTATGTGGTTAGGATGGAAATGTAATGCAGCCTTAGGTTTATTAAATGTGTGCAGAGAAACATATGTGAAATTCTAAGCACTTATGAAACTGTGCCTAAAGGGAGGCCCAAATTCCAAGGTGCTATCATTTTGTTCTCCAATGGGTAAATTCTCTAGTTCTTTATTGTTTATCTAACTTTAGTCCCTTTCTGTATCAATTTAATTTTGACATATGTGCCTTCAGTTTTACTTTTTGTATGACAAAATCCTCAAGTTATGCACATGGAGCTTGATATTTTGTGACTGGTTGTAGTGTCCCTCTCCTCCTCCCCCGTTTTTTCCTTTTGCAGTGTTCCTCATCATGTGTATTGATTATTCAGTCACAGCCTTCTGAGTTATTAAAGTTGAGATGGAATCACTTGGCAAGAACTTCTGGATATGGGTAATTTCTTTAAACTATGACCCAAATGAACTAAATAGTCTATTCATTATACAGTGGATATAGTTAAATGTGAGAGTTTGGACACCGAACTGTTGTCTTTGTATTTATTTTGGTTTGTCAAAATGTGCAATTGTTTATGTGTGCCACTTCAAGTCTAATTTACATATGGTATGTAAGCTATCCATAATTGATTCATACGCAATCTGCACACTTTTTTGGGTGCTAACTTGTCTAAGATTCCTGTTGGCCTGACAATGTTCTGTGTTGTATTGCTGCTTAACTATTTTTATCTGTTTATTAATTTCTTATGAAAGTTATGGCCCAGGACAGACAACTGGCAAAAGAAATAGTTGGGAGCAGATTTTGTTGAGTTTAGTTTTATGTATTTATTTCGAAAATTAGATACTTGCACATCTTAGAGTTTTAACATTCGAGTTAACCTTATTATGAGAGATCAAGAAGCCCCTTGTTTCCTGCATACCTCGTGTAGGCCTCAGTCTCCTTATGTTTAAATCCCAATCAATTGGTTCTCTTAAAACTTTTAGGGCATCAGATACTACATCATGATGTTAGAATTAAAACACTGATCATGTTGGTTGTGTAAGAACAAAGGAGTTGCATTCTATTGCAGCATTTGAGATAAGATAGTACAGTATCTCTGATAACTAATTGAGGAAATTGAGTTTTCTTTGTGTAGTTGTGGTGATTCTTTATCCATGTGCTCTGATAAATCTCTTCTCTGGTACTTGTCAGTTTCTTAAGGGACTTTTATTTGTCGGAATGTGTGTGGGTTGAAGTTTGGTAAAGTTCTTTTGTATTTTAGTTTAATATTATAAGCATTTTTATTGGTAATTCTTATTTTTTTTGTTTACTAAATAACTATATAAGATTTACATTACCTGATCACTGCAAGCAGTTTTTTTGAATTTTTTCACAGTCTCCTCATCTCAAAGATTTTGAACGCTTCACATATTCAATGAACCTAATTGAGTTTGGAATTGAACAATTTATGTTGTAACACAGCAAGAAACATTTACAAATCTATCTGATGTGTGGGCTAAAGAAATGACCTGGACTCAACAAATTAAGATTTCAGGACCAACCAAACATGCTTTTTCTTAACCACCAAACATGCTTTTTCGAGCTATTGACAGCCCAAAATCACCAAACGGCGTCGAATTAGCACGAAACTTGGCACACATGACTGCCTAGGCACGAGAGACTTGTGGGAGAAGACGGGACTCGAATCGAGTTCCCGGTTTGGGAGTTAGAGCCATATTTCGGTCTAGGTAAACTAGTTCCTTAAGAAACTTAGAATTCGAGGTGTTGGCGCCCTAAAACCAAAATGACGTCAGATTAGCACGAAACCTGGCACACACGACCGCCTTGGTACGAGAGACTTGTGGGAGAAAACGGGACTCGAATCGGGTTCTCGGTTTGGGAGTTAGAGCCAGATTTCACTATAGACAAACTGTTTCTTAAGAAACTTGGAATTCGAGGTGTTGACGCCCCAAAATCACCAAACAGCATCGGATTAGCACGAAACTTGGCACATATGACCGCCTAGGCACAAGAGACTTATGAGAGAAGGCAAGACTCGAAACGGGTTCTCGGTTTGAGAGTTAGAGCCGGATTTCACTCTAAACAAACTAGTTTCTTAAGAAACTTAGAATTCAAGGTGTTGACGCCCCAAAATCACCAAACGGCGTCGGAGTAGCACGAAACTTGGCACACACGACCGCCTAGGCACGAGAGACTTGTGGGAAAAGACGCGACTCAAATCAGGTTCCCGGTTTGGGAGTTAGAGCCGAATTTCACTCTAGGCAAACTAGTTTCTTAAGAAAACTTCGAATTCGAGGTGTTGATACCCCAAAATCACCAAACAGCGTCAGGCTAGCACGAAACTTGGCACATGACTGCCTAGGCATGAGAGACTTGTGCGATAAGACAGAACTCGAATTGGGTTCTCGGTTTGGGAGTTAAAGCTGAATTTCGGTCTAGGCATACTAGTTCCTTAAGAAATTTAAAATTCGAGGTGTTGACCCCCCAAAATCACCAAACAGCGTTGGATTAGCACGAAACATGGCACACATGACCACCTAGGCACGAGAGACTTATGGGAGAAGATGGGACTCGAATCGGATTCCCGATTTGGGAGTTAGAGCTAGATTTCGGTATAGGCAAATTAGTTCCTTAAGAAACTTAAAATTCGAGGTGTTGGCGCCTTAAAATCACCAAACGACGTTGGATTTACATGAAACTTGGCACACACGACCGCCTAGGCACGAGAGACTTGTAGGAGAAGACGGGACTCGAATCAGGTTCCCGGTTGGGGAGTTAGAGACGGATTTCACTCTAGACAAACTAGTTTTTTAAGAAACTTAGAATTCGAGGTGTTAATACCCCAAAATCACCAAACGACGTCGGAGTAGCATGAAACTTGGCACACACGACCACCTAGGCACGAGAGACTTGTGGAAGAAGATGGGACTCAAATCAGATTCTCGATTTGGGAGTTAGAGCCGGATTTCACTATAGGCAAACTAGTTTCTTAAGAAAACTTAGAATTCGAGGTGTTGATGCCCCAAAATCACCAAACGGCATCGGATTAGCCCGAAACTTGACAACACGACCGCCTAGGCACGAGAGACTTATGAGAGAAGACGAGACTCGAATCGAGTTCTTAGTTTGGGAGTTAGAGCCAGATTTTGGTCTGGGCATACTAGTTCCTTAAGAAATTTAGAATTCGAGGTATTGATGCCGTAAAATCACCAAACGGTGTTTGATTAGCATGAAACTTAACACACATGACTGCCTAGGCACGAGAGACTTGTGGGAGAAAATGAGACTCGAATTGGGTTTTCGATTTGGTAGTTAGAGCCGGATTTCACTCTAGGCAAACTAGTTCCTTAAGAAACTTAGAATTCGAGGTGTTGACGCCCTAAAATCACCAAACGGCGTCGGATTAGCACGAAACTTGGCACACACGACCGCCTTGGCACGAGAGACTTGTAAGAGAAGACAAGACTCCAATGAAGTTCCCGATTTGGGAGTTAGAGTCAGATTTCGGTTTAGGCAAACAAGTTCCTTAAGAAACTTAGAATTCAGGGTGTTGAAGTCCTAAAATCACCAAACGGTGTCGGATTAGCACAAAACTTGGCACACACGACCGCCTAGACACGAGAGACTTATGGGAGAAGACGAGACTCGAATCGGGTTCCCGGTTTAAGAGTTAGTGCTGGATTTCGGTCTTGGCAAAATAATTTAGTTAATTATCTTTGTAATTGTATAGTAGTTAAATTTTTATGTTTTTTTTTGTAATTAACATATTAACACATAATTATATTGTCATTAATTATTTTTATTTTTTGTTTTCAGATATTTTCCGAGTAAGAGTTTGCTTCTTGTGGAATGCATGCCTGTGAAGAATGCGACTAACTTTTGTTTTTCTTACCCACAGAGAATGGTGAGGAAAACTTTTAATTTTGATTTATGTTATTTTGAATTATGAACAACGTTATGTATTTAAACATTATATATGTATTATGGAATATTTTGTAGTGGGGTAATTTTGTTGATGTGTAGTTATGAATACAAGAATATTTTTACTATAGAGAAATTGTTATTTCTATACAGGAATTTTTATATTATTATGTAATTATTAATTTCTTTTTCAATTGTTTTTTATTTAATACAGGTAATTTTAATATTTTGAATAATTTTATTGTAGTTTTTTTTTTAGAACCATTGGCGACAGTGGTCATGTCGTTGCAACAAAAAACAATTCACGACAGCATTTTTTGCCGTCGCAAAAAAAGGTGTGACAACCCTCACTACTGTTTACTGATAACACCACTGATTACTGCTAAATTGAGACTGATCATGATAAGTAATTGAATTGATTGAAATTCTGAGCTAATTGATTGAGTGTGTTAGTTTAAATGCATGTCTATCTATTTGACTGTTAAATGATCTGTTCATATGTTATGTTTTAAACTGCAAATTGAAGGCCTTATCGGGCCGAATCCGAAATTGATTAACATTTTATGTTAATTAGAATTTATGTGATTTTATGGTATATTTAATTGAAATTTGATTTGGTATGATTAACTTAGATTAAATGGAGTTAAATTACAATAGTTGGCTAGAATTACCATTTTGCCACTTAGTGGGCCATCTCATAAAACATTTTGAGACTTGATCTTATATCATTTTGTGCACCTCTTCATCACTTATCGAGTCCATAACCGAGAGAGTTAGAGTGAGAGAGGAGAAAACTTGATTTCATCTTGAATTGGCTTGGAGACTTGAAGAATTGGTAGAAGATTTGCATAATTGAGCTCCTAGACTTGAAATTGAAGACTTAAGGTAGAGCTTTTACCTTCTTGTTTATGAATTGAGTTGGTTCTTGCATGGTTTAGAAGAATGCTGAAGTCTAGAGCCAAGTAATGGCTTAAATTGTTGAATTGAAGCTTGAATCATGCATGCATGTACATAGTCTTGCATTTTGAGGTTGTTGTTCATGAAATTCCACATGCATGTTCATATATTGAGTATAGTTCATGAATTCATCATGTTTTTGAAGGAATAGACTCATTTGATCTTGTATTAGAAGCTTTGAATTCAAATGAGATCACGCATGTTACATGTTCATCAAGTTCATGAAAACTTCTTTGAAATTGTGTTTAATTGAACTACCTTTGGGCTTTGATTTCTCAAATTGATCTTTGAAACATGTCATATTATGAGTTTTAAAGTGTTTTCCAGAAAATTAACCCAAAAGGATCGAATTTGATGTTCCAAAGTTGAGTTTTGAGCTTGAGGTTCAAATCTGGAAATTCCAGATTTTGGACTCACGCACGCTCGAGCGGGGAACTCCACGCTCGAGCGTACACACTGAGTTCATGCAGTCTGCTCGAGCGGGTAAAGTGACGCTCGAGCGGGAAATGCGTGTATCCAATACTTTGCACACGTTTACAGTCCGCTCGAGTGGGGTAATGCACGCTCGAGCGGGGACCTAAGTCACGCGCTCGAGCGGGGGTCGAGCGCCCGTCGAGCGTGAATTGCATGCATCCAGCACTTTTGACATGTTTTACAGTCTGCTCGAGCGGGGAAGTTTACGCTCGAGTGGAGCCTCTTTGTTAGCATGTCCGCTCGAGTGGGGAAACCCACGCTCGAGCGGGACCCCTGTTTCAGCAAAATTTTGTAAAGTGTTTCTAAGTGCATCTTTGCATCCTCATTCCATCCTAGGCATTCTTAGGCCTAGTTTAAGGCATCTTAATGAGGATAATGCTATAGAACCACACCGAGTCAGTAGGGACTAAGTCTTTGATTCCCGAATGGGTAACTTAGTGTGTGTTCATCCTGTAACTGTGTAGGGTTGGCATCCAGAGACGCGCACTAGCTTATCTGTAGCCCAAAACTCTGTGAGTAACAATGTTGTAAAGATATGTTCAATCATGAATATTTTCTAAATGAACAACTGTACTGCTTTCTGAAATGATATTTCTTACTGAATGAATGTTTGTTCTATTTGTGAACTGTATTCGTAGCATCCATAGCAATTTACTGTTACTGTACTGTTACTGCTACTGTTACAGAGATCTCTGTCGGTTCCCATGTTTGGAACCACCACTGTTTACTGATATGATGACCATCAACCAACTGTTCGGTCTGTTAAGACCTACTGTACTGTTTTGCTATTGGATGTACCACATATGACTGCTATGACTGATATACTGATATAAATGATTGTTTTCAATACTGAAAGGACATTCATTCTTAACCTCTTTATGCATATGTTATTCACTAGGCTTTAGCTCACTGCTCATATATATATATATATATGTAGGTGTTCAGGCACCGGACCGCTGCTAGGAGCGTCAGGCTAAGCTCTTGTTTTGTCAAGCCAACCTATGTGCCTCACTTTGAGGTTCCAGATCTGTTTAAGTTGAGGTCGTTTGGGGTGTTTTAGATTCCCCCTTTTGTTTATGTTCTGTATAGACTGAATGATACTTGTACTGTACTGTTCTAATAGGGATTAGGTCCCTGTCCTAGATGATTGTATATATTGTGCATACTGTTTTGGTACTGAATGTGTATATGTTATGAAAAGTCTTTTTGCATACAGACTGTCACAGCTCATTGGACATCTTTTAATTACTGTTTTGGCTTCCGCCAGCCCCTTTACTCTATATTACTGTTATTACCGTTAAGCAAGCCTTCGATAATCTCGGATTACTGGCCGGTTACGGAGCTAAACCCATAGGGGCGGGTTTGGGTCGTGACAAAAGGCGACGGCTTTGCAATGTCTTCTGTTGTGACCCTCCCTTTGCTGTTGCTAAAAGTCATTTGTCATCGCTAAAAATTTTTTGAGACGGCATTAGGAGTATTAACGACGACATTTTACCATCGCAAAAACTTGAAATTTTTGTAATGTCTCTTTTAAGGTGCATATCAGCTGATGCAAAAAAAAAAAAAAAAAAAAAAAATATAACTTTATTACAAAATATATAATTGTTTTCATAAAAAATATGACAACGTTTGGTTTAGTTTTTAAATTAATATTTGGATCAAAAAAATTAAAAATATATTTAGCAAATTTTCAAAATTATTTTTTCTCTCTCCTCTCCTCTCTTATTTTCTTTTCTTTTTTTTTAATTAATAATCAATCAATCATTTTTCTCTCTTCTCTATCAATCAATTTTTCTCACACTTATCTATTCAATTACCAAAAAAAGGTTACAAATCATCCCAAAATTATTTTCAAAACTCATAACCAAACAAATTTTCAATTTTCAAAACTCTTTTTAACAACTTGTCTTTCAAAATACAATTCAAAACTCTTTTCAAAAACTAAACCAAATGGAGCCTTTAATTTTTTTCTTCAAAAAAGATATAACTTTTATTTTTCACAAAATGTATAACTTTAGTTATACATAATTTTTAGATGTACATTATAATTTCACCATGCATAACTTTCATCACAAAAAAAATATAATTTTTATCACAAAAAATCCTTTTTTTTTTTATAATGTATAAGTGCAAGTTGTAGTATTTTTCAAAAAATATTATTTTTATTTTTTACGTTTGGTAATAGTGATAATCAAGGTCAAAAGAAAAAATTCATTGTGATCAATCAAAAATGAATTTATTTAAATTGAAAATATTTTTTATTTTTTTTTAAAAAAAATATTTTTTAAACTTAAATCTTATCCACATAATCACAGGTACCACCACCGACTCACCACCATCACCGTTGTAGCCCGCACCACCATCACCTAATGTCACCTAGTGAGAGAGGGTAATGGTTGTGATAATAGTGACAATGCTGAATAATTATATGAATTGGCAACGATTATGGTAATCGTAATAATGATGATGATAATGCCAACAGATAGGAGTGTAAAAATGGCCTGCGACCTATTTAGGCTCATTTGGGCCTAGGCTTGGGGCATCATTTTGAATCCCCGCCCATCGGCCCACTTAAGGCTCTGCCTGCCCAAGCCCGATGTGAGGCCCAAGTTCACTGGCCCGCCCAAAGGCTGAATATCCCTAGGCCTTGGCCTAATTTTTTAGCTCGTGGGCTAGTTCGACCCGACCCGACCCGACCCGAATTTTGGCGGGAGCCCGTGAGGCCCAACCTAAGCCGGTTGGGCCAAATTTACACCCCTGTCAACAGAGTGGCATCAATGAGATGGCGGTGGTAGTCTAACTACTAGGGTAATAGTACACTGGTTGTGGTGGATTGGCAAAGAAAATGTAAAATATATAAATTATTTATTATTTATATGTAAATTTTTTAAATGCGATTAAAAAAAAATTGATATTAAGGTTTTATAAAATAAAAGATATATAATATTTTTATAATAGTTGGAGTCTCTCAATATTTTTAAAGAGAAAATTTGACATAGAGAAATTTTGTCCTAATACAAAGAAATTTCAATTTTTACAGAGAAATTTTTCTGAAATGATCATAGAGAAATTTTAAAATTTATTTGGTATGATCACAAAGAAATTTCATCAAGAGATTTAGTTTATAGAAAAAACATATTAGACTTTTCTTACTACCAAAAGTTGGAAAAAGATATTTCACTAATTTTTTTTCTTTTTATCATTTCAGTATATTTAAAAAAAAAAATAGTAATATGTTTTTAAAATCAAAGAGATGCACAATTTTCATTATTTTTTGGGGATTTGGTCAAAGCCCGCTCATAACAAAACTTAGGTATATCATTGCAAATGATCCTTATAGTTTATCTATTTTTTCATTTTGGACTTCGTTGTTTTAATTTGATCAATTTTATCTCTTAATTTTACGAATTGTGTCATATTAGTCAAATAAATAACGACGGTTAAGTTTGATGGACGGAAAATTAAATGATATTTCAATTTGGTCCCTATAGTTTATAGGCAAGTCAAAACAACAGGGACTAAATTGACACATCATGTAAACGATATGAGCCAAATTGAAATATCATATGACATAATCCGTAAAATTAAAAGGAAAAATCGAACTAAAATAATAGGGACCAAAATGAAAAAAAGTAAATTACAAAGACTGCCACTACAATTTGCCTATAAAACTTTAATGTATTAAGGACAATCACAAATTCTTAAAGTTCAACATATAATACCACTATTACCAAAATATTAAATTTTAAAATAATATAACTTTTTATATAAATATCGATTTTTAATAAAATTAGTATTTTTAAAATTCTCTCGTTAAGATCTATCAAATAAAATCGATGTTGATTATAAAATTCTTTAAAAAAAATTATTACCATCAAAATTGATGTAAATAATAATATATTATTTTATTTGACAATAATATATTATTTTTATTTACAGTAACATATTATTTTTATAATATTATTCAAAAAAATAAAAAATATATATTTATTTTTACTCAATTACACGCCTTCTGTTAGAAATAAATTGAACAGTCTGTTTTTACCAAATAAAGGTCCCAGGAAGAATTGTGGCTAAATTTTTCATTTTTTCCTTTCCCTACAAATCAATGGTCTCAATCAACAATGATTCATCCCCCTTTTCCCATCACCCCCTTTGACCCCCTCTCTCTCTCATTGGTTGCTTTTTCTTTTTCTTTTTTTTCCTGCTCCTCCAATCACTCCCTGACACATGGCAAAGGGGGTGAGGGGGTGACCCCCAAAAGGGGGTCTCAAGTATTATTCATAAAACAATATTCTCTCTCAAAAATGTTAGGACCTAAATATTTTATTAATATTATACTAAGAGCTTATTTGGGGTGGGTTTATCTTTTTATATTTTTGAGTTACATTCAGTATGTTTGATTTGAATTTTTTAAATTAAATTTTTTGACAATTAATTTTTTTAATTTTCGTATTTTTTTTATTTTTAGTAAATATTTTTAAAATTTTAAACATTTTTTTTTACTTTTTTAGATGCACCTTACTTAGATTTATCTAAATAGTAAAAAAAATTTGAAAAAATATTTTAAAATTTAATAAATACATAAAAATATAAAAAATGTACTGAATTTTTGTATTTTTTTATATTTTTGATATTTAGTGAATTTTTAAAAGTTTTTTTACAATTTTTTTACTTTTTAAGTATATTTATGTTAGATGTCTAAAAAGTAAAAAAAAAAATTTGCTTAAAATATTAAAAAAAATTAGTAAAAACAAAAAAAAATACGGAAAATAAGAAAGTAAAATTTTTTGAAAAGTGTTTTTGAAAGTAAAACAAGAAAGTAATATTAAAAAAGATCAGATTTTCAGATTTAAATGCACCACTTCAAGCCATTGTATCTCTTTTCTCGTAACTCTATTTTGCCTCATTTTTGCTTCATTGGATTCACCTCGCGGCCTAGTTTTCGTATCACTCCTCACATGCCTCGTTCCGTTCTTTTGGCATTCTGTCAAAGCTTTGAAAGATGACCAAAAATAAGTTTTTTTTTTCCTTCCCGTTTTCGACATTTCTTTGGTCCATCTTTCGGACTCCATAATTTTCTTAATTCTTAACAAATTTATCTCGTTCTTTCACCAATCTCTTCACCTTGCTTTAAGCTTCATCCTACGCCATCTCGTTTTCTCAATTCATCCTAAAATCAGTGGTTTTGACATGTTGAAAATTGTTCGAAAACTTTCTTTCATCATCCACCATCTTTTGCTACTTCATAGCACTTTGTAAAGGGTGGTTCTTGGTTTTGACGGAGCTAGGCGATGGTGATCGTGACAGTTCAACGGTGACATAGAGCTCACGGTGATGGTAATCGTGGAGCTTGATGGTAGTGGTGATGGAACTTGGTTGTGAAAATGGGTGGAGGAGGTGGGTTTGGTGTTGAAAGGTGGTGGTGATGATGGTGGCCACGGTGAGAGAGAAGATATATACACACACACACATATATAAAGAGAGAGAGAGAGAGAGAGAGAGAGAGAGAGAATGGGATATGAAATAATACAAATGAAATGATTGAGTGTAACATATACAGGGGCATTTATGACTTTTTATTACTTCTGTTGCGTTCGTCTAAAATTACAGTTTGATATTAAGTCTAGGAGTTTAAGTGTTACAAATGAAACTATAAGGGGGTTCCGTATTTTTTGGACAAACCACAGAGGGTTAAAATGTAATTTACCCTTTAATTTTTTTTCATAAATAATCAATACACACAACTTACAAGATGAGCCTGAAGGTATCGTGGATGAGCCTTACAAGCTCAAATTGGATGTTCTAGTTCTCACATCCTCTTTTCTAGAGGAAAGAAAAAAAAAAAAAATACACTTCAAAACTTATTAGGGCAACTCAAGTGATTCATATCATTTTGATAATAACAAATCCGGGAATACCATTTTTCCCACATACTATGAAATAAAAATATTATTTATGGCCCAAGAAAAATAGTAAATTTTAACAATAAGATGAATTATATGGTTAAAATTACTAGGTCAATTTAATTTTTTTAATGAATAATTTATACATCTGAACTTTAAATATAAACAAAATTGATCATCAAAATATACCAAGCAGGTTGGACGGTCCAATCATTTTTTATTATTATTTTTAAATTGTTAACAAATAAAAAGGGAAACAAATATAATGAATTTAATTTATTATCTACTGATGTTTCACATAAATACATCCCAATCAAAGTTCTTTTATGGAAGATTGCAAAGTTTACATCAATTATTATGTATGCAAGAATCTAGTAATAATACAGCTAATTTTCAGCCAGAATTGAAGTAGTAGATGTGAAATTTGTTTGAATGATAATAATAATCATCATGGTTTCTGAGGAGCATGATAATGGCTGTTCATGTAATTGTGACCCCATGGAGCATCTGCTGCTGTTTCGTCTGTTTCAACCAAATTAACTCATGTTAATCAAATAAATCCAACTTCTTGTTTTTATTTTTATCTTTTTATATTTAAATATACCATAATTAAAATTGGTTTTTCATATCTATGCTATTTAAAAACTAATTGCAATTATTTTCCCATATCAAGAGTAATATATTGACAGGCGACCCAAAAAGTAATTGCCACAGCATATCTATGGAGAAAAAATTAGCAAATTAGGGTAAACTTTTTAAAACTTTTAACACAAATGATATAATCTTAAAAATATTAAAGACTTGGAATCTCTCAAAATTGCTCATTTTCCTCTCATTTTTGTAATTGCCTTTATTGAAATTATAAAATATTATTTGTTACCAATAATTTTAATCTTCCCTCCCTAAACAAATTTTTTGACTCGAGATGGGTTTAGAGTTTTTTCTTATTTATCATTGTAAATTTATTCATGAAAACACAAGAGACTAATATCAATAGGAAGTTCTAAAACAATTATGACTTGATAAGGGAGAAAACTTACGAGGACGAGAAATTCCAACAAATTCTCTTGAAGCCACTTGAAATGCTAGCAGAAGCATAACAATCAACAGAGACTCAAAAAAAAGTATCAAAATCTTCATTGAAGCCATGGTTTTTAGCACAATGAGATCGTTTAGACAAATCCAAATTTATAAACCCAGACGTAAAGTTAATTTGTTCTCATTTTCCAAACCGAGTATATAACTTTTCATCCAAGACTTCGGTGTTGCTGCACAAGTCATCGGCGTTGACTGACCTAACTGTTTAATAATTTAACATGGATTTCGTCCATGATAAATGCTAACACGGACGCGTTTCTACGAGATTTCGGTGTAGTTTGGCTAGTTGGGATTTGATTAAAATAGTTAATAAAGATAAATAATGACAATACAGTTCGTTTCCGGTGGATAGACTGGACCGATCCAAGCTCCTCAAGCCTACGTCCGAGCGGCGAAGCCCACTGGATGACCTGCAAATAAGTTCAACGGGGAACGGGGTAGTCCCCCAGTGAACCCTCCGACGAGTAAATTAGCAGAGGAAGTAGAGAATGTAGAGAGAGAGAGGAGAGATAGATAACTTAACCTTCTTCTTGTCCTCAACGTTGGCTTATATCCTTTGGTCATCATTTCGCTGTCTCTTCCCACCTGCCGTTACCGCCGAAAGCCTGTGCTGTAGCTCATCTTGTTCAGGGTAAGGGGATTGCTGTTCCGACGGGGAGGTGTTGTCGCAATAAATGCTGTGATAGGCTGCATTAATGGTGATGTGTTGTGGCAATAACTTTGCAGATCTTTGTTTGCTGATGTGGCCTGTCCTTCACCTGCCATATGGCCGAATGTCATTGGCCCTTCATACCCAGTTGGCCTCCAGCTATTCTGGACTTTGCCAGCCGGGTTATTCAATGGGCTCCAAGTGATGGGCTTGGGGTTGTTCACTGTGGGCTGTAGCCTTTGTGGGCCTATCCATGTCAGTAATCCCCCATTCCCGAGTGCAGCTTCAGTCCAACGAAGGGAATAGTGATAAGGAAGATGAGTCCGGCCGTCGGGGGTGGTCGAGTGGGGGGGTGATCGAGCGAAAGGGGCCGACCATGAGGAGTGCCGATCGCGAGGGAGCCGAGTGGAGGGGCCGACCATGAGAAGGGCCAACCAGGAGGGAGCCGAGTGGAGGGGCCGACCATTAGAAGGGCCGACCGGGAGGGAGCCGAGTGGAGGGGCCGACCATGGGGAGGGCCGACCGCGAGGGAGCCGAGTGGAGGAGGCCGGGGCTCGAGAGGCGGTGTGTCACGTGATGATTTGAAGTGGAAAGGACAGGGTAAGGGGAGGAGACAGTGCATCGTGGTCGTACACGTGGCAACATCTTGTGGGGGAGGTTAGGCGTTGGAGCAGAAATGAAACGATAGGTCATTATGGGTGTTGAAAAGGCAGTTTTAGCGGATGATTTGAAAAGTTTTCAAACTGGCGAAAATTAATTAGGATCCTTAGTATACAGGCAAACCGTGGGCTTTCGGCATCATTCGATTCACTTACTTGTTTACAAAAACTCAAAACATCCAAAGTATTAGTTCCTTCGTTGCTTACGATACCCCTCTACAACACTTTTGTAACTTTCTTGCACCTGCATCAGAAGCAATACGCAGACACACCATAGACATGGCCCAAGAAGAAGCTGGGAATGTGAGGATGGATCCACTTGGGGAAGACGATGCAGAGGAGTTGGTAGCACGGTACAGGACGGAGACGCGGATGGTGGTGGTAGGGGAACCGGTGGTGCGATCCCAGGCGTCCACCATGATAGCGGTTCCCAGGCCAATAAGCCAAGTGGAGCCAGATCATTGGCACACGAAGGCTGACAAATCTACGATGACTGCGGCGGAGTTGGAGGCTATCCGCGAAAAATACCAGATTCCGGTTGAAGTAGAGTTATTGCTGCCAACATTGACGGAGAGGCCATCTGATGCCAGGCCAAGGCAGTTTTCCCTGTACGAAGAAGCTCTGAAGGGGAGGTTGAGGTTGCCACTGCCGCAAGTGGTGGTGGATGTACTCAACCGTCTGGAGGTAGCACCGGGCCAGTTAATGCCCAATGCATGGAAGATCTTGCTGGCCTGTGCTAGTGCGTGGCCGAAGGTAAATGAAGGGCAGGCCATGACGGTAGACGAGTTCTTTGCGTGCTACAAGGCCTCAGGGCAGCAGGAGACTTGGGTGACTCTCCAAGCCACAGCAGGTAAAGGGCTGGTGGCAGGACTGCCCTCGTCGATCAAGGGGTGGAGACCATGATGGTTCTACGTGGACGCCAGTGGGAGGGTCGGAGTGCACACCATTTGGAAGGTGCCCATCAGGTCGATGGAGCCAAAATTGGGGGCAGAAGCAGAGGAGAAGGTGAAAAAAGTAAAGGAGTGGAGGGAGAGGGAAAAAGCCAAGTGGGACGAGCTTGTTCAGCCGTCCGCACTGTTTGAAGCAGGGTTGGGTCCACAGCCGATCGGTGGGGGACCTCGACCGAGTGGAGTTGGAAGCAAGGAGAAAAGCTCAAGAGGCAGAGGATCAGGCTATCCTTGCCAAGGCCCAAAAATTCAAAGAGTCCCAAACCGACCGACCACCACAACCAGTGGCAAGGGAGAGGATTCGCCCTCGCCCCAAACCCTTGGGAGAGAAAAACTTAGGCGAGTTTGTGCCACGACCGCTCCCAAAAGACCCTTTGAAGGAGAGGTCTTTGAAGGAGATGGAGGCATTGGGGGTGGTAAAGAAGAAGAAGAGGGTGAGGCGAAATGAAGGAGAACCTGCCCAGAAAAGGAGAAAGGAAGTGAGGGTGGATGAGGCCAATCTGGCCAAGCAAGTAGAGGGTGGGGAGGTGGAGGAGACCCCAGAAAGGGTGATCGTCTCAGAGGTGGTGGACCTAGCCTCAGAGGTCAGGGAAGTTGTGCCAGTGGTGGCGGCGATCGGCGCAGGGGTAGGGAGGAGCGTCGCTGGACCAAGGGGGGAGGAACAACCCCAGGGGGGTCATGCACCCCAGGAAGGGGGAATCAGTTTGAACACAGCCATTTATCATGCTCGTGTGGTGGCTGGACGGCTGGAGGGAGAAGAAGGCCCAGCCAGGGCAGGAGCAGACCGCTTGGTGAAGATTGTAGAGGAGGCGGCTCTGCGCTCGACATCTAGATTCAGCGAGGCTGACCTGTTGAGGGGGTTATGCTCCGCTCAAATGGAGGTGGCTACCTTAGCAGGGGCCCTCCTGAGGAAGGCGGGGGCTGCCAAGCTCAAAGCAGATGAGGCCAAGGCCCAGCTTGCAAAATTGAAGAAGGAGAGTGCAAGTTGGGAAACTGCCCACACTAATCTGCAAGCGGTCAAGGTGGAGCTGGAGAACACACGCCGCCAGGTTGTGTCGCTCGAGTTCCAACTTACTGGCGAGCAGAGGAAGTTGGAGGAGGCCCAAAGAGCTTGCGCCGTTGCAGTCGAGCGACATGAGGAGGCCATGAGCAATAATGAAGAGCTCGTCAAGCAAAAAGATGAGGCAGATGTTAGGGTTGATGCTCTGCAAAAGGAGCTGGATAGCGAGCAGACGAAGGTAGTGGAGGAGAAGGAGAAGCTTCAGAAGGAGTTGGAAGCGGAGAGAGCTAAGGTGACCGCTGAAAGGGAGATCCTCCAGAAGGAGTTGGAGGCGGAGAGAGCCAGGGGGGCTGCTAAGAGGGAGGCCTTGCAGAAGGAGATGGAAGAAGGTAAGGCGAAGGCGGCCGCTGAGAGAGCGACCTTGCAGAAAGAGCTGGACGAAGAAAGGGCGAAGGCAGCCTCCGAAAGGGCGGCCTACCCCGATCTGTGCGTCGCAGCAGTTGATCAGTTCAAGGGGTCCCCTGAGTTTCAGATGGCAGTCGACGCAGCGGTCGCCAGTAGCTTGGCAAGGGAGGAGTCTGGGGGGGCGAGCTCATCGAGGATGACTGCTGGAGGAAGGTCTGAAGCAGAAGTCATTGAGAGCTTCCAGCAGTCAGACTTCTACAAACACGAAATGGCTGAGTACTGGGACAGTGGCTGGAAGATGTTCAAGCGTAGAGCGGAAGAGCTGTTTCCAGACTTGGACCTGAGTAGTGTAACAATCGGTGAAGACGATGTGGCTCAGACCCCCCTGGATGAGGGGATCGGGGAGGAAGACCTTTTGTCCAGTGAAGAGGAGTAGTCTGAAGAAGAAGAAAATTGTTTTTGTTTTGTTTTTTTTTTTTTTTGTTTGAACTGCTGTAATGGACTCATGTACAAATTTCTGAATGTAATGGACTCATGTACAAATTTCTGAATGAATAAAACTGCGGTTATGTTTTCCTTTGATTGTCTGTTCTTGTGTAACTGAGATGAATGAGAATAATGGCTTGTGTACAACTGGTTCTTTGTAAGAAAAACTAGATTTAAGGACTTCTCAATGCAGGTTGAGCTTGAGCTTGTAGTAAAACTTGGGGCGGAGCAAGGTTAAGAACTCTTCAATACAGAGTGAATTTGAACTTGTAATAAAAATTTCATACAGGGTTAAAGTGGAGAACTCTTCAATGGAAAGTGGACTTGAACTTGTAGTAAAAATTGGTGCAAAGTGAAGTTAAGTTTGTAATAAAAACTCAATGCAGAGTGAAGTTAGACTTGTAATGAAAACTCAATGCAGGGTGGAGTTAAACTTGTGATGAAAACTCAAGGCAGGGTGGAGTTAAACTTGTAATGAAACTCAATGCAGAGTGGATGAGGGTGGTTTATTAGAGGCATGCCTGATGGAAGAAAAAATAATCTGGTTATTGGAATTGGTTATTGGAATGTGACTAAGTAAAAAGTACTGTAAAAACTTTGGCCTGGAATTGTGATTAAGTGTCAAATTGTGACTGAGTGTCCTATTAATGCCGTAATTATGAAGTTTCACTGATGATGGAATTATCTCAGTTTGGATTAGGAATTAATGTTGCAAGTAACTCATTCTGGACCTGCAGTGGTGGCACTCAGCCTGGTTGGAACTTGTGATGCTTAGTATGGCTAAGGCTTTGAGTGCTCAGTCTGGCTGACGCTTTTAGATGCTCAGTCTGGCTGAGGCTTTGAGTGCTCGGTCTGGACGAGGCTTTGAGTGCTCAGTCTGGCTGAGGCTTTTTGATGCTCGGTCTGGATGAGGCTTTGAGTGCTCAGTCTGGCTGAGGCTTTTTGATGCTCAGTTTGGCTGAGGCTTTGAGTGCTCAGTCTGGCTGAGGCTTTGAGTGCTCAGTCTGGGCTGAGGCTTTTTGATGCTCAGTCTGGCTGAGGCGTTGAGTGCTCAGTTTGGCTGAGGCTTTGAGTACTCAGTCTGGACGAGGCTTTGAGTGAGTGCTGCAAATAAAAAATGTTATTGAGACGACGGGGGTAGCTAGGAGATAAAATTGTTGTCATGGAAAGTGTACTCCAACGATCAAAATTTACATTATGCGTCAAAAAGAAAGTACAACAATTGAGCCATACAAAAGCAAGAGCCTATTGAAAGTAGTGTTTCAAGTGTTCAGCGTTCCATGGGTGGGGAAGGTCTCGACCCTCACAATGTAGGGTCCCTCCCATTTCACTGCCAGTTTTTCCTCGGTCGGATTTTTGGTGGCAAGAGTGGCCTCTCTTAAGACAAGATCTCCTACAGCGAATTCCCGTGGTCGGACTTTGCGATTGTAGTGTGTTCTCATTTTCTGTTGGTATGAGGCCAATCTGACAGCAGTGGTCTCTCTGAGTTCTTCAATTAGGTCCAAATCTGCCCGACGGAGCCCTTCAGTGAGCGCTGGATCCAGATGTAAAACCCTGGGGATTGGCAGACCGACTTCCACCGGAATAACCGCCTCAGTGCCGTATGTTAGGCAGAAAGGGGTTTCCCCGGTGGGAGTCCGAGCTGTAGTTCGGTAGGCCCAGAGTACATTCGGTAGTTCCTCAGTCCAGAGTCCCTTAGCAGCTTCCAGCTTAGCCTTGATGATCTTCAGAAGAGAACGATTGGTGACCTCAACTTGGCCATTGGCTTGGGGATGACCAGGGTAGGAGAAACATGGTTGAATCTGGAGGTCTGCACAGAACTTTCTGTACTTGGCGTTGTCGAATTGTTTGCCGTTGTCTGACACGATGGCCTGAGGAATGCCAAACCTGCAAATGATCGATTGCCAGATGAACCTGGTTGTGTTCCGCTCGGTAATGGTGGCTAGGGGTTCGGCCTCTACCCACTTGGTGAAGCAGTCAATGGCGACGATTGCGAACTTGGTCTGGCCTCGGCCGGTGGGAAGTGGACCAACCAAGTCGATCCCCCATTTGGCGAACGGATAGGGGCTGCAAAGTGTGATCAACTCTGTAGGCGGGGCATGGGGTATGTTGGCAAAACGCTGACACTTACCGCATTTGAGGACGAAATTAGTCGCATCCTGATTAAGAGTTGGCCAAAAATAACCAGTACGGAGTATTTTGTGGGCTAGAGACCTACCGCCCGAGTGGTTGCCACAAATTCCCTCATGAATTTCCTGCATTACATAGGTTGCTTGGGTCGAGTTGAGGCATCGCAGATATGGTCGTAAAAAACCACGTTTGTACAAGATGCCACTGTCAAGGATGTAATTGGACGACCGGGCCCTGACTTTGGCGGCCTGTTGTTGGTTATCTGGGAGTTCCCCTGTTGTCAAAAATATGATGATGTCGGATGCCCAAGGGATGGGTTCATTTTGGAGGAACTGCACTTCGTGCAGGTCGGGTGAGATGGCCGGATGAGTTAGGTATTCGAGGCGGACTACGTGGCTGAGGTCGGACTGGTCTGCAGAGGCCAACTGAGCCATTTCATCTACTTTGGAATTTTCTGCCTGAGGTATGTGCTTGATCTGGAAAGTATTGAAAAGGCGAACAAGGGAGAGCGCCATGTCCCTGTAAGCCCGCATTGTGTCATCCTTGGCATCGAATTCCCCCGTAATCTGACCGACGATGAGCTGGGAGTCACTGAACACTCGGATGTGGCTAACACCAATGTCTTTGGCCAGGCGGAGTCCTGCTATCAATGCTTCATATTCGGCCTCATTGTTGCTGGCATTAAACAAGAGACGGAGAGCGCACTTGACATAGCCACCCTCAGGGGTGGTAAGGATGAGACCAGCCCCACTACTTTCCTTACGGGATGATTTGTCAACATTGAGAGTCCAAGAGTGAGGGTCATCTGGCTCGGCAAGGGTTGGCAGGGGTGAAAGAGTAATGCTGGCGGTAGGATGAGTGAACTCCAGGATGAAGTCGGCTACGGCCTGCCCCTTGATGGCTGTTCAAGGGCGGTAAGAGATGTCAAACTGGCTGAGTTCCACTGACCACTGCATAAGTCTGTCGGAAAGTTCTGGTTGCTGCATGACCTTCTTCAGGGGTTGGTCGGTGACGACCACTATGGAATGGGCTTGGAAATAAGGACGGAGTCGTCTAGAGGAGGTGACCAAGGCCAGGGACAATTTTTCTAACAATGGGTAGTTTTGCTCCGCTCCCCTGAGAGCCCGACTGATGTAGTAGACCGGCTGTTGGACTGAGTCGTCTTCCTTGATAAGAGATGCACTGACGGCGGTGTTTGATACTGCTAAATAGAGGAAGAGGGGCTCGCCCGTAATTGCCTGTAAAAGAAGGGGGGGATTGGCCATGCATTGCTTTAACTGCTGAAAAGCCTCTTCGGATTCAGTTGTCCATTCAAAAGTCTGCCGAAGAACTTTGAAGAATGGAAGGCACTTATCTGTTGTACGGGAAATGAAGCGGTTGAGGACCGCCACTCTGCAGTGAGTCTTTGAACTTCTTTAACAGTTTTGGGTGACTGCATCTCAATCAAGGCCTTGATCTTCTCAGGGTTGGCCTCAATGCCGCGCTGACTGACCATAAAACCCAAAAACTTTCCAGATCCTACGCCGAAGGCGCACTTCTCGGGGTTGAGCTTCATCTGATACTTGCGAATGGTGGCAAAGGTCTCTCGTAGGTCGGTCAAATGGTCAGTGGAGAGTTTGCTCTTGACCAGCATGTCGTCCACGTACACTTCCATGTTCCGACCGATCTGATGATGGAAAACAGCATTGACTAACTGTTGGTAGGTGGCCCCAGCATCCTTCAGTCCGAACGGCATTACACAGTAGTGGTAGGTACCTCGGTCGGTAATGAAGGATGTGTGTTCCCGATCGGATGAGTGCATCAGGATTTGGTTGTACCCAGAGAAGGCATCCATGAAGCAGAGCATCTGATGACCGGCTATGGCATCGACCAGCAGATCTATGCGGGGAAGAGGATAACTGTCTTTGGGGCAGGCTCGGTTCAGGTCAGAATAATCGACGCAGAGTCGCCATTTGCCATTGTTCTTGCGGACTAGAACCACATTTGACAGCCACTTAGGATAGTCTACATTTTGGATGAATTGGGCCTCAAGGAGCTTGTCAACCTCTGCGGCTATAAGAGTATTGCGCTCCGGATGGAAGATGCGCTACTTCTGGCGGTAAGGTCGGAAATGGGGTTCGATGCTGAGGCGGTGAGTTATAAAGGAGGGGTCAATGCCTGGCATGTCTGAATGGGTCCAGGCAAATACGTCATTGTGCTCGGTTAGAAGGGCAGTAAGGTCGGCTTTTGCTTGGGGGGATAGTTGACTGCCAATCTTGGCAGTTTTCAGTGGGTTGGTGGGGTCAATAGGGACCTCAACGAGCTCCTCCACAGGTTCTCCTCTGACCAACTCGTCCTCATCCCGGACGTCAAGTCCTTCGATGATCATTGTCTCCTTCAGCTTGACTTCTTTAAGTGAGGCCACATAACACTCCCTGGCCATGGTCTGCTCTCCTCTGACTGTTCCGACCCCGAGATCGGTGGGAAACTTGAGGGCAAGATGGTAGGTGGATGTGATGGCTTGAAAGGCGTTTAGGGCGGTGCGGCCAAGGATGATGTTGTAGGCAGATGGGCAATCGACCACAAGGAAGGTGAGCAACTTCGTGGCCTGCCGTGGGTATTCGCCGATTGTGATAGGGAGGTCAATGGAACCAATGGAGGTCACACGGTCGCCAGTGAAACCGACCAGGGGGGTTTGGAGTGGGGACAAGCTTTCTTCCCCAATCTTGAGCTGGCGGAAGCAGTTGAGGAAGGTGATGTCTGAAGAGCTACCGTTGTCGATGGGAACTCGTCTGACCTTGTAGTTGGAGAGGATGGCCGAAATGACAAGGGGGTCATCATGTGGGTAGCGGATGCCTGTACAGTCGGCGTCCGTAAAGGTGATGGGCTCTGTCCACTGTTTGGGATGTTTAGAGGGTCGGTCTACCGTGGCGACTGCCTTGTCTGAGCCCTGCCGTATTTTTCTAAGTTCTGCCCTCTGAGCCGAGCGGGATGGTCCTTCGCAAGCAAGTCCACCTGAAATAACTCTAATTTCACCAACAGGGGGGTGGGTTACCTTGTGGCCGGGGTTATTGTGGAGGCCGATCATGGCCTTGGTTAGGTTGGGCCGGCTGCCGGGGTGGGGTGCGCCGGCGGTTGTCTCTGCGGGGCTCGGTCCTTTGCCTCTACTAGGGGCGGGTGTCTGTGAACCGGCTGAGGCGCCCCTGACGTATTAGGGTCTCCACCTGATCCTTGAGGTTGATGCAGTCATCAGTGTTATGGCCATGGTCCTGGTGGAAACGGCAATATTTGGACTGGTCTTTCCGAGTGGAAGGAGTCCGTGAAGGCAGGGGCCACTTGAGGGGGTAATCCC